>JAGDQP010027187.1:0-25233 GCA_022664845.1 Lepisma saccharinum
ATTATTAAGCACAATCATCGAACTCAGCCACCGGAGGCTTGTTTAGTTAGCTTAATTCACGTCGGTTCAGATATTCCTATCGCGAGACGGTAGTGTTTACAGGAGAACTAAAATGTACTTTCAAAAATATGTATAATCCATGTATAATTTGTATATTTTATTTTTCTGTACATTACAACGCACAGACCACCAACTTACAACAAAACAAATGTTTCAAAGACAGCAAAAACATTACACAATGCTGAAATCCTTGTTTAGATATGGTTATTATTAAGTATTGAAAAATAAAGAGATCATAGGTGTATGTAGAGTGGGTCCAGTGCTCTAGGCGCCAACGCCTTGAATCGGAAAAGAAGCAGAAAGCTATAGCGTTTGTTGAGGCAAATGAACTTTGTGAAAAACTTGATAAGAAATTAATTTTAAAAAGCCAAGTTGTTGTTAGATGAAATTCGCAGGGTCTATTAGACTATCAAAGGGTAAAAGTAAATAAAACAAGAATATTTTGCTTGAGATTTATGTCTACTTTCTTTGTCTTTCGTTTTCCATCAAATGCTAACGGTAACACTGTTGCATGTCCTTTTGTTATGAATTTATATGCAATTGGATAATTATATAACAAGAGGAAAGCCATTTCTTTGAAATTCGTTCTTTGTACGTTTCTGTTCCTTGTAAAAGTAATCTCTATATTTAGAATAGTTTCATAAAAACTTTGTCCAGTCACCCAGCCATTTCTACTGAACCGATTTCCATGACTGTTTTTCTTTAAAAGTTTGTATTCACACCCATACAAACTATGAAGCATTCGAATTCCTTTACACGACAATAAGCACACTCGACGAATGATTAATTTGTTACTTTCGGAATTCTTCAAATTTCGAGAGAATCTCAAAGAAATTACAATTAACGGGGAATTCAGCTTTCTCCCAGCCGTGCTTAATGATGTTGTTCGATCTTAGAGCACTGAACTGATTAGGGATAAGTGTATGTGAAGATTGATAACAACACTGCGGCTCTGAAGCTCTAATTGGAAGAAAAATTAAATATGGAAAAGTTTTATGTAACATTGGTAACATAATTCAGAGTATTTCTTCAGTAGTGGTGTATATTTATATTTGAATGTGTCCGAGCGTAACAATCATTATCTTGAAATGCCTGATTAATGAAGACTCATAAAAATAGGAAATTACCGCTGTGAACCCCTAAAATTTGTATAATATACACCAAGCTAAGCAGAACTTTGCATTTTCTTCAATATTAAACAAAAAATCTGTCAGGCACTTAGTTGATGAACCTTGTTAGATATGTTATGAAGTATTTTAATCCCTGCGCCCCATACAAACTTTAAACAAAGAAGAATAACGATTTCCTTCCTATGAAGTGGATTCGGGGAAGATGCCACACATTTTGATCTAGGGGACATTCTGCTAGGATTCTCAGTTTAGGGGTGTAAAATTAAAATTGGTAGCGTGTCAGTGTTGCCAACCAATTTCGAAAGTCAATATTTTCAAATTGCTTCCACATTGTTCAACATGTCTTCACCAAACATGATATTTCGGTACTCGGACAGCTCAGAAAGATGCCCCTCCTGCCTCGGTTTCTATATTCGTCACTGCTGCCAACCAGTTTCACAACGTTTAATATATCAAATTACTTCCATACTGTTGGATATGTCTGCACCGAACTTGGTATTTATCGCAGTGGGATAGGTGCTATAGTTACTTCGGATACCGCAATTATCAATGTTGCCAACCAATTTTAAAAATTCACTAGAAAAATCATGTTGATGTCCCCGTCCCCAACTATCCAATTATAGGTGTTGGATATCTTTTCTAAAATTCAGTTTTTCAAATGGCTCATATACAGTTGAATATTTACCCACCACAGTTGGCATGAACATTATTCGACACTGTAAAAGATACTGTGCACGTCCTCACCCTACAACGGTCCAATTTATCAGTGTTGTTAACCATTCTTAAACAGCATGAGCAGAGACTACAGCTTTTACCTAGTATATATATAAATGTGATTCAACCGTTCTTTTTACAGAGTTGACGCTTCCAAACACATGTGGCCTGCTGACTTGGAAGCTATTTACAGCCAAGTGAATGATTTGTCCACCGAACATGGATTCCAACCAGGTCAAAGACCTTTTGTGTTCCAAGAAGTAATTGATTTAGGTAAATGCACACTATTATTCTTTCATGATGTGCGTGTTAAAGAACACATTTATATTCGCAATCTTTTTTTACAGAGTTTATATATCAGTGCCAGTAAATAATCGTCATTTGTGCTGTTTATTCCATACTTGCACAATATTAATCCTGTTAATGACAATTAAATACAAATTCAACCCCTCTGACAGATGGGGAACCATAGTAGAACCCCTCCCCCCGCTGCCAGATTTCTCATTTATTTTCTCTATACTACCAGCCAATTACTGAAAAGGCAAGTAGAGTAAGGATGTGATAGTTATCTTTTTCTATCCCCTTTCCTCGCATGCTGTCTTCATATCCTCAATATTTCACCTTATAATCTGTAATTTCAACTAAATATGAGTTGTTAATAACATGTGATTAAAACAATAAAGGAACTGAGTAATTTCTATCTAGTGGTATATATTGTGCTCCGTAAATGCAAATGCAATCCTGATAGACTCTGATACTATCTAACTTCATACTACGCTCGTAAAAAAACAGGGGAGGATAAAGGCAGAAACAGGGAAAAGGACAATGAAAACCAACAAAACAGTGTTGCAAATGGAAGCTATAGTAACTCTCCCGTAACAGACACAAGAAAGCCATGCTGTATCATGGGTACAGTAGAGCCAGGGACGACGTAAGGAGGCATGCGTCACAAAACGTGAAAAGGTACAAAACCACAGCCCAGGTCGAACAAGAAGCCTAGTAGTGTGACCGCAATAGACAGAGAGTACTTGTGAGCCAATGTATGAAAGGTTTGAATTGGAAGAATGCAACAATAACAAGATTTACCAGATTCTATGGCCTTAAAACTTTAGGCACGCTACAAGAAGAGCTAGCACAGCGAATCATTACATAATCAGTTGGAATGTCGCCCAGTGTAATTTTCCGCCTGAGGAGACGGTTTCAACAAACTGGAAATGTTTTGTGACGGCCAGAAAAGTCCCATCCACGAACACTGACGGTACGTGATGGCCCGTACTTGGTGCTAGCAGCTCGTCGCAATATCCGCCAAATGACGACAGACCTTCAATGTGCACTGCTCAAATCAACAGGACGTACGGTAGCCACCTAAAGCATCCACAATCGCCTACATGAAGGTGGCCTGTATGCACGGAGACCGTTAGTGTGTATCCCATTGAGAATACAACATCATAGGGCCCGTAGAGACTAGGTGAAGCACATCGGGAGTGAGATCCTGCTGAGAGCAATTTGGTAGGGTTCTCTGATGAGTTGCGCTTAGAGGCAGAAAATAGACGGAGATTGATCTGTTGGGAACTTGAAACTAGTAATGTGGTGGCGGTGGATGTATGGTGTGCGCTGCAATTGCTAGTGGGCCACGTACCGATATGTAAGTCATCCGGCATGGTTGCGTAACAGCAGGGCGGTATAGAGATGAGATACCTCATGTTGTCTCTATGTCAGCACCAACTGATCCTTCCTTCATTTTCATAGACGATAATGCCCGTCCTTACCGAACTCAGCCAGTGTATACAATGCTTCAGGAGGAACGTATGGAGCGTATGGTGTGGCTCACATGCTGACAGACCTCAATTCTAAAAAAATAGGTCTGCATTGCAGCTACGCTGGCACATCCAACAACTCCTCAACAGCTGATAATTGCCCTCCTGGAGGAATGTCCCATGATACCCCAAACTTAGATCAACAGCCTCATCAATTCCATACCTAACAGGACGGGTGTGCAGCTGTGTTAGCAGTTTACTGAGACCATAACCATACATCTTACTAGCGATAAGTTGCTATTGTGTACATATCTGTTTGTATGGTTATATACGTTTGTACCTTTAAATATCACGTGTCCTTTCCTGTCCCACGTGTGTCAGCTGCGTCTGGGGATTTATTTGACCAATTTTGCCTAGTGGGTCTGCTGTGTCTTTCTGTGTCTGTTGCGGGAAAGTGACTAGCTTCCTCCTGAAGCACTGGTCCACTAATTTTCACTGTACTTTTCCCTCTCTTTCTGCCATGCTCCCCTATTTTTTCTGACGCATATACAAACTTTTATTAACTACAAACATTATCTTCCTGACTAAACTTTTGTCTTGGAAACCAAACGTATTAATTGGACAGAGAAGAATTACAGGTATATATTTTTCCTTCCGTCATCATAAGAATGTCCAAGTATATGCGCTTGCAAATTTCGGCCATTCGGGTGCAATTACTTTGGGAGATAACGATGATATGAAAGTCAAATTCTGTCTATGGAAAGTGATACAAAAGTGTGGACTGCCTTATGTTCCTTATGTTCTTAAATTGTTGGAAGAAATAGAAGGTAAATACACAGTAATTGTAATTGGCTGGAAGGTACCCTCCAGCTACCTGCTGGAGGGTATGTTCTTCATGGTCGCCATCTTTAACTCCGCCATATTGAATTTCAATTCATTTTCTTAAACGTGAAGGGGATCGTGTAATATGTTATTCTGGGCTTGGATTTCACAAAAAAAGAAAAAAATATGTTTGGGAAGCCAGTGTTGCCACAGATCTATTATTGTGAGTGAAAAAGGCATATGCCACTTCTATACGGGTAATGATGCAATAGCCTGAAAACAATTTCGTTTTGAAATAACGGAAGAAATGAAAAACCCAAATGGATACAAATCTATCGATAGGCTACTATACTAAGGAACATTGTGTACACATTTTGGTTTAATTTCGTTCGTTGTATTTCAGAATGAGATTCGTGCTTTCAGATTATTGGATTATTACACCATACTAGTGCCACATACACTTATCTTTCACAATAATACATTTACGATGAAATTGACTTAAGAAACGTATTCCTAGTAAAATTCTAGCCCAGAATAACATGTTACACGACACCCTTCGTATTTAAGAAAATGAATCGAAATTCAACATGGCAGACTTCAAGATGGCAGCTATGAGGAACGTAACCTTCAACAGGTAGCGCCTTCCACCCAGTTATCATTACTGTGTATTTACCTTCCATTTCTTTCAGCAATTCAAGAACATAAAGATATTTCCATAGTATTATTATCACTTTCAACGGACAAAATTTGACCTTTATATTGTAGGTCGCGGTGGCTAGGATTGCTAGTTTGATTCGTGCTCATGCAATGCGTGCTTTGGACAAACATCGTGTACGTGGGTCTTCCCGAGGTATTCCCATTTCCGCCAACTTTCTTCATTCCACCAATTCATTCCATTATAATCTATCCAGCGTGAGTCACAGTTGCCTGAAGTCTCCTTGGAGACCCTCTGAAGAAGAGCCGAAGAAGGTGTACAAACCTAAATCTTCCAAGTACATACAGGTTGGAACGACAGGTACATTGCTTCAGACCGAAACCTGATGAACTTTCAGGGACAAACTTGGTTAAATTTTAATTTATTTCCGGTATTTAGGCATCTATAGTTCACACCGTGGATAAGGAGTTCGCTAGGGCCTAGATTGAAGGTACCATCTCGACATTTCGTGGTGTGACTGAGGAAAACCCGTGATAAAACCTCTGCCAGGATGGTCGGTCGCTGATATCGTACCAAGGACCTTCCGAATGCGAAGTCAACTTAGCTACGGCCGCTTGGCCGAGGACAAGCTTAGCAGAATTCGGACATAAGAATTTAAAGGTATGCTTCAAGCTTATCAGAGCTGTCGCTAATTTTCGTGACTGATATTAGGAATCGGAAGGTTCCTGTAACCATTCCTCCTCACTGAGGGGTTTCCAGAGTTTTCGCAGTCACACCAGGCAAATGCTGGAATGGTACGGTGCCTTCAAATAGGACCTGAGCAACTTCCTTTCCACATCCCTCTTCTTCCCTATTACAGACTGCGTAAAGTCATCCCCAAACAAATTGAATTCCGTGAATTATCTTCCAACTTCAGCATCATATTATAGCGTTGTTGTCGAATTCTGTTGTCCAACGTGCTTATTCATCGTCAACGAACATTCTGTCATGTCTAATCGCCAATGTCACTCAAACATTTGGGTACGACCCATAGGGAACTTTGCAGTTCCAACGTCTTCACGGCAGATTTTTTGGCAAAATGTGATGCCCGCTGTTTTTCTTTAATGAAGATATTCAGTACGAATGAAGATGTGAATGTACCTTTTACAAGTGGTCCCATTGCATTTGTAGTGAAGATGGGACGCGTTCAATTAGATCTGAAATGTGAAAGGAAGAGCGTTTAGTTATGTATTGTATTATAAATGAACAGTTAGAATTCATTCACTATTAAATCATAATTCGTTCTTGATTCAACTTTATAGTGTCTTGTTCATCATAAAGCTGACTTGAAAAAGACTGAATTGTAGAATATTCTCAAGAGCCATTTTACGGATTTTATACAGTAGTATAAATTGAAGAAAGTCAAATAATTGTCTATAGCCAAAATTACGAAGACATGTATACCTAGGTACAATTCAATTGAAGGAAATCAAATTTTTTAAGCAGTACAAAATGATAGAATTGTCATGAACAAATTGTTATTAAAACGTTTATTATTATTTTTAAATGATTACTTTTGTTACATCTTTGTTTTGTTTCTATAGGGGGAGAAGCTGTCCATGGTTCTGATTACACAAGCTTTGGCAGAGTGACTGAATTTAGATATGGTTCTGAACTAGGAAATGCTTTCCGAGGAAACAATCCTCTAAAATGGCTGATAAACTTTGGTAAGTGATACATGTTAAAGATTACAGCGTTGTTGACAGATCTACAATACCTGCTAATTGACAATCTCACTAGTGTTTGTCAATTTGATTTGCAAATTAATTAGACACTAATATTGACTTACAAAATGATTCTTCTACCAACAGTTCTGGGAATCCTCCGATTTTAAGAAAACATTTGTCGGTGTAAGATACGAGTAATCCATAATATGAGTAACCAATCATGTAAGACAACTATTGAGGGTCACCCTGAGTGTTTAAGAAAATAGCGGATAACCAATATCATATTTATATTTCAGAGATATCTTGATTTCATGCAACAAATTAAAATTCTGGTCTCACTTGTAGAAGTACTTAGTTACTTCCAATTAGCTTGTCCAATTACAAGTCAAGAATAAAACACACTTAACACTAACCTTATGTAAAGCGAAGAAATATCAAAGTAACAGAGCTTCTATCAAGGACAAGACCCTAAGTCTAACTGCCCTCTCACTTCTCCCTTACATAGGTTTATAGACCATTTGCTGAAATTTATGCTAGAACATGAATTTCCGCAATTCATTGTGATTTGTCTTGCTTGATTTAACATTTCCTTTTATACAATTTATTAATGTACATATTATTTTAGAGTGTTTGTCGTTGCTCTGTACACTGTTCTCAGTCTTGCACATAAGAAGTAAAGAAGGCAGTGTCAGAATATAAAGAATAGTTTTCTTCTAATGTGAGAATATTCGTGAAATATCGCAGAAAATTAATTCACACTCATAAAATAATGTCTTGGTAATTTGAATGTCTATCATCCCTACGTAATTTGAATCTCTCAAGTATATGTATTTTGATTTTAACACTCAATGTGCTACAAATTGTTAACTTTGCCTCTTTTTTCTTCTTTTCACGACTTCCTCCACGTCAATATTATTAATTTTAGAATAACTAATAGCGTTACATATTATTTGTTATTATATGCAATTGTGTTTTTTGCGATATTATGCATAAAATATTAGAATGTAATACAGCAGATGAATTCCTCAGATCACAAAACTAGTGTTTCAAAGCATGTATCCAGTCTTCGTGGTTCAGTAGGTGACGTAACGCACTTCGGATCTGCAATGTGAAGGTTGAGGTTTTCCTCAGTTTCGACCAGGCTAATGACGGAAATGTGCGTCAACTAATGTTCTGTTCACTACGTTCTCCATCCTTACCTCTGGAAAAGTAATCACCAAGGAAAATGGTTGCCTCAGTTTTGATGGGCTTGGAACCAAATTTGTTACAAAGAACTAAAATAAATGAAACTAACCGGAACATAACCTTTAGCTAAGATATAGTATAATTTGCCTTATAATTCCCTTCGTTCTTGACTGATACAAGGAAACTATTCAATTATATTTAATTAGGTATTCAGCAAAATATGGTTTCCAATCGAAGTAAAACAATAGATGCTTCAATTACTTTTGATATCAAAATATTGTTTCTTTTCCCAGTCACTTATGAGAATAAAACCTTCTTTGCAGCTGCAACTGCAATGTAAATAAATAGACGAAGAGTAATGTCAAGGTTTGGAGAAAAATGCCCTTTTCTCATCTTGGTTTTCTATTTTCTTTGTTTGTTGACAAAACCTTCGCCCTTTCTTCCCAAGTTTCCGGTGAGTGAAGATCTAAGTTTACCTATCTGTTTTCGAGTTCTTGAGGGACTTACAAGTGCAAAGGAATTTCTTAGGTGGAAGGAAACGATTCAGAATCTCAACCACAGCTTTCAAATCTGTGTTTGTTTTTTATATGTTTCTTGAAGGTAATGCTTTCGGTATTCTTGAAGATTGCAGAAAAGAACAATTAACGTTATTCATTATCTTCATTTCTGTAAATTCATCACCGAAAGAATGGGGTAATTATTGTATCACTTTTTCAGATGTTTAAAGCACGCGCTCGAGTACATTTAATTGAACTCCTATTTCCACCCTAAGCAAGATATAATACTACAAGAACGGGATATATTTTTTGGCTACGTGAACTCTGAAGTACTGCTTAGAATGGGCCACTACGGGACTTTAACCTCTGACCTAGTGCACATTAAATGAGTGTAAACCTCTGACCTAAATCAACTTCATTCTCTAGTACACCATTCTCTAGTTGATTGCACCATCAAACACCACTCTCCAGCTTAGAGGTCGTCCCCCAACCTACACTAGACCTCCCCATGAACTCAGATCTGGCCCTCGACTTCCGCTCGACCTCATCCTACAGCACGGAGTTCGCCACCGACCTCACCCTCTAGGTTGCTGGATGAAGGCTAACCTTTGGAGGGTCGACATCCGGAAGTTGACCATCTCTGATGTGAACTCTCAGATAACCATAGGTCTACCGTCGAGTGCATGCATGAAAGAAAAAACGCATTCAAGCTGTGAGCAAGGTTTTATGAGAGATGGTGGTGGCATTATAATGCTGTTTGGAGCATTCTGTTGGAGTTTTGAGAACGCCGATATACATAGAGTTCGCTGGAGGCTATTCTCTCCACATCATGTTAGCAATGCTTTCCGATGGCTATGGTTTGTGCTGTCAGGATGACGCAACCATATATCATAGACGGATGGATGACACAGAGCTTGTACAGAGCGAGACAAAAATATCTATGCACCTGACATACTTATATAATGATATAAGAACAAGAAACTCTTACAGTAAATTAACTGTTTGCGTTCATGCAGTATTGGGAAGGGGAGAAAGCTTTGGGTGTGTTTACGCGCATTCTGCCGTCCGACGAATAAAGAAGCAGGTATTTTCGACGTCTACTCTTCAATGAAGCGGTCATAGTCATTAATGCATCAGGTTGTCAGATTAATCATGGTGTTATCGCGTGAGCCTCGAATGTTCCTAATCGAAAATATCTTCTTTCCTAGTATAGGACAGATGACTAAAACACAAGTTTCAACAAACATTTCCCCATAGTGAAACCCTTCATTGCAACATAGTGAGGCGGTTGAGTGGAAAGTTTCATAAAGCCGGACCAGTGAAAATGTACCAACGACAGATAAGATCCTAACCAATAGTGTTTTGTTTCTTTAAAAATGAAACAACTGTTAAAATCGAGAAACAATATTTCGAGTGTCTTTCTCATTCGGTTCACTCGTGAGACCTTACGCTAACTGATTTATATTAATTTATTTGGGCATCTTGAGAAAAGGACGTAAGTGAGAATTCACTGTAAGACAAAATTAATAATGAAAAATGATTCTTCCCTAGTTCATGTGTCTAACGAAGCCATAATCTTTCAATGACCTTATGATGTCGCATATGGTGTTGTTCCAAACAACAAATATACAGACCATATCATCACTGTAGGTGCACAACATACTAAACTGTACGTAAAATAAATTATATTTATTATGGTTACTTCTTGATTCTTCATCGCATGTACTGTCTGTGTTAAATAGTGTTTATGTAATTTCTAAGCTAATTAAATATTTTTAATAATTATATTTTTACAGGTGAAGAGTGGGATATGCTTCCATCAGAAGATGCTCTAGTTTTCATTGACAATCACGATAACCAGCGTGGACACGGCGCTGGAGGTGCTAATATTCTCACATATAAAAATTCCAAGTTGTACAAAGTAAGTTCTTGTATTCATTGTAGTTTGAATTTAATTTTTAAAGCCTTTAGGCAACTCAGGTTCAGGCCAGATGGATGATCATGGAATGAATGGTGGAATGACGAAAGCGGGAGGAAACGGGAGAACTCCGAGAAAACCTACGCACACGGTGTTTGTCCACCACAAAGACCACATGGCACAAGCAAGGTTTGAACCGACGAACGCAAGCGCCAGAGGTGAGCGCTTTGACCATTGAACCACAGCTTGTATTAATTGTAATGTAATAACAACAAATGCATACGGCATATCACAATATTTTACAAAATGTTATATTTTTGTTCTTTTATTCGAAACTTGTTAAAATGTTCAATTATAATTAATAGCCCAACTCTAACATACTAGGAGAAACTATCTCAAAATTTAGAGGCTAACTTCAGAACGAGTGAAATAGAAAAACGTTGAGAGAGGCACATTAGAAAATAGATAAATACTAAGATGATTTTTTTAACAAAAAAAAAAGGCAGCCAGAAGTAAAATTTCTAATATATAAAATTTGTACACAATTAAAAAAATCAGCAGCCACATTCCTGGAAAAATCACGGAACTGGCTGTATAAGAATTATTACTAACGTCTCAATGTACAAAATCCTGTTTCCGAAAGCTTTAGAGAATACGATTAGATCGAGTGTGTAATAAAATAAACACCATACCTGACTTACGTAACCTCCACGTGCCCTTGGTCACTAATTTTATTAAATTTCCTAATGCGTGTAAATGTATATATATATAAAAAAAAGCAAAGTTATTTTTCTTGACAAAAAAAATACAAACAAACCGACACCAGGATTCGATTTCAGGTTCTACGTATTAACTTTTCGACATGCTACAAATACGCCAAATTAACAATTGGAAATCAGCCGCTTGTCAGTCTTATTTACTGTTTAAGGAGTAATGCGCCTGCGTGAGAATTGCCCCGCCTTAATAGGGCTTTCTGTATTGAGACACTACTGAATTATTTGTCTTGTTTTCTATGATTGGTAACTCAGTGTTTATTTTCACGGATATCAGAGTGTGTATCACACCACCTCTTGTCAGTTTATCAATTCCTTATTTCTTGTATTTTCTTTCTTCTCTTGCTTCTTAATTCCTTTATCTTTCCTTATCTTCTTTTCCATTTTAACTACTTCTTGAGTTTCTGTAACTTCAAGTAATTTGAAGATATCCAAGAACTCTTTTGAAATATCATTTCTTATTTTTTTTTATATTTTAGATTCATTTTTGTTAATCAACTTCTTTCATTTCTTCTTTCTATTTTGGAATTCTTTTACGTGTAGGTCACTAGTGTGTTAATTGTGTTTCTGCTTTGAAATTTACTTTCTTCTTAAGATTGTTTGAAGATAATGGTGAATATTGTAACCTTGAACATTTTTGTCGATGACTTTATTCTTTTCTCTAAGAATTTTTCAACTTTTCTACTTTGAGTCTGATTTTGTCTAAAGTCGTAGTATCATAAATCTTTCAGTTTCCAAGAAAATTTCAACAAGCAATACATTTTTTTTAAAAACTATTATTCAGATTCAGATTACGACAATCATTCAGAAATACGTTATTATAATTTTGAGAAATTTTCAAACAAAATTATTTTTAAGTTATTCAGTTAAAATTTTTCTCGGATGTACAATAACCAGAAACATTGAAAGACAATGATATCTTACAATTTGTGAGTATTCTTAGATGTTACCTCGTTGCACTGATTTTCCCAGAGAGGTTGAAATTTATTAAGCAGTACCATAGATCTCATAATAAGCTTATTATGAGATCTATGGCAGTACACAGTAATACGATGCAGAGTTACTTACATGATTTGTGAATCAACTTTAAAAAGAAGGTATCACACTATTCGTGTCTATGAATTTGATATTGCTAAAGCGTGCATATTTTTAAACTCAGAAAATATTTCCTCTGAACTTAAAATGAAAACTTTGGACTTACACTTCTAACACTGAATGTAGAATAAGTTATAATTACGGATTTTTACTTGTTGATTTTCAGTAAAATTGTACCAAACTTGAAACAATCATACTTAACAACGCGTACGCGCATTCTTCGTTGAAAATATCAAGTGTTTCAAATATTTAGACTCTGCTCTAAAGCTTACAATATCTTGAGTTCAGAGAATGCATATCAAGGATTTAAGTCCTGTAGTTTCGTTTTTTGTCTTGCGGACTTTAAATCAATATTAAAGAAAAAAAACCGGTTGAGCGTTGTAGTCGTGCTACCCGCCATTATCATGAAGTTTTCCAAAGTTTCTATGATTTGCGAGTTGAAAACTGAGATGTTACACAAACTAAGACATTTTCAACACCTTTTTCTCAATAAGAGTGCTCGCCCAGCCACGTTATCCATATGATGATATTAGCCCGTAACGGCTACTTCAGCCCATAAATCAAAATAAATTATATTAATTTGTTTCGAATACTAAAGTAACATAAATGCCAGAGCAAGAAATATAATTATTTTATTATGAGGTTTTCCACGTGAAAATCATCCAATAGTAATTGCACGATTATTCAATATTGCCCACGAGTTCTATATTTTCGTTATTAGAGACGAGTTTCGTGCGTGTAAATGAATATTAGAAATACCTGTCTTATTTTGTTTTGAAGAACATATTCTTTTAATGTACCTTGCTATCTACATTTGCAACATGTCACTGAACTATTTTTCATCCTCTCATCATCTAAGGCCATCAAACTCCGAGCATCAGTTTAATTTTCTAAACGCCAAACCCACAACAACAAATTTTAGTATTATTACTTTTTTTATTGTTCATTCACTGAATCGGGGAAGGCAAGCTGATGTATTTTACACCGATTTTTCTAAAGCCTTCGATAATGTAAATCATATAAAATTGTTAGACAAACTTTATCTTTTTCAGTTTTCGCCACCTCTTACTAAACTCTTTTGATCATATTTAGAAAATCGGGATATAATTTAATTTGTCTGAAGAGGTGGTTCACAATTTAGAAAAGTTCTATTCTTACTGCATACTATATAATTTTCCTGCTTAGTGTTATGAATTAGGATCATAGATGGGTGATTGCAAATGTTATATAAAATCTTTATTGTACGTATTCTTTCCCCTTTTTGAGGTATTGATGTATCACCACCATTTACTTACAATGTTCTTGATCAAAATGTTAGGATTTATACCTTTAATCTGACTAAGAAAAATGTATGCCTTCGGAAGGGATGCAATATTTCAGTAAAGGTATTGTTGTGTTAGTATATCACTCAGAACTACTTTGGTTCCTTTATATTCGCTAGTTATTGCATGCAAGTTAAATTAAATATGGTTTTATTTTTGCGAAGGCACAAATTACTATTTCTGTGCCTTACATATTTTTAACAATAAGAAAATTGAGAATTTTATTAGGATTGTGCATAACTTTCACTAGGAAAGTTCTGAAAGAACTGAATATTTCTGGGAATTGTCATAATTCATAAAATTACTTTAAGAAAATTATTACTTGTGCCTTTCCGACCTGGTTTCAAACATATGCTACATCAGAATGCACCGGGTACTTTCCTAAAAAGTTATGATTTATTCCATCGACGTGATTCATAATAGGGATGTTGAAAGTTCTAGGATACTTCATTTCTTTTACTTGTTTATTTAAACTTGAGAGCTTACATATAGAAGGCCTAAGTCCGTCACATGTTGGCGGAATTACGTCCCTGGAAGATTATTTTTCTAGAAGAGAGAAAATGTCAGTAGCGACCAGGTATCATAGACATTCAAATTGTGAAACTATGGGAAAACAGAAGATATCACTTAGTGTCAGCATGACAGGAAGAAGGCGCATTTTCACTCGAAAAGAAGTCAGCTTACCATAGTTGCCTTGTATATATGAACATAGTTTTCAGCAATGTTTTCTTCAGTGTGTTTGTAAAGCCAATTGTTGATCAGTCAAATTTTAAATTTGTTTGTCTACCAACATTTCAATCTGTACTCGGCAAATGTTTTAGCATTTTAATTATTTTCGAATTCGATGTTTTATTGTATTCAAACTGTCCTCCCTGGTACCTTACTTACTGAATTCTTTTCTATCTTTTAATTTGTTTTAAAGGAAATTGTATATAAATACATGGGATGATATGATTATTTGTAAAAAAGTTCCACATATTAACTGAAGAGGGAAACGGAATCGAACTATACTCCTGCCATCTTGTGGCACCTATGTATACTAAAACCTCGAATAATCTTGATTCCAATTTGGACCGTTGTTATTTGAACGAGAACCAGTAGCAGAAGTGCTCATGAAAATACTGGTTCTGCTTGAAGTTGTTGGAACGACTTTTAGATTATTTCTATTTACGAAATAATCGACAGTCCGGTGATAAAACAATAGAAAATTCAACATGTTAGAGAAGAACTTGTGCTGCTTCCTGTTGTCGAAATACCGTATTTACTCGATATGATATGCAAGAACAATTGCTTTTTCTCGTTCCCGAAAGCACAACCACAGCGGTTGCTTCTGAACGCACGTTGACTGAGAAGATAACGCTACAAACTTTCCAGAACATCAGTAATGAAAAAGGGATTGCTTAACGCATGTAATTTATGTAGTGGCCTCTAGGTGTCACTACTATGCAATGATTGCTCTTACTTCATACTATTGTCAATAATTGAACTTGGTACTCCATTTATCTCCTTCTTCATGCAAATACTATATAATTATTTTATTATGGTGAACCACAAAGTACACTGATAAAAGTTAGTTTCCTGCATATTTTACGTGCACCTCTTGCACAGCTCATATGACTGAAGCTTTGATTATTTCTGTACACTTTATATGTGTATAAATGTAAGCAAACAGGTTTGTGACTAGTTTGTTGATAAGTTGCTCTGAAAGCCTTTCGAAGAATTTTAAGACTGAGCTGAAACAGAGCTATATTGTCATGGTGACACCTTAAAGCCTTAACCAACTGCGGTATCTAGAATGTACTAAATTCATCAGCGTTCTCTCTATAGATATTAATGATGTTTCATGCGAAATAGAGTCTTCTGTTATCAGCACGCATTGTGAAAAAAGTGTGTGCGTGAAGAGTATAAAAGGCGAACGGAAAGAAACTTTATAACATGTACGAAATTCCTCTTCGGAAAGATATAAGCCGTCAATATTTCTTGTAGACAGTACTATGATAATTGGAGGGAAACTATGTACAAAAATGTACAAAAAGTATATACTTTGCATGGTGTACCATAAAATTATACCAGAAACATGTACGAACTTAAAATTAGTAATATATTTTGTTTTCTAGATGGCTTTAGCTTTCATGTTGGCATGGCCATATGGATTTCCTAGGGTGATGTCCAGCTTTGCCTTCGATAACACTGATCAAGGCCCTCCTGCCGATGGTAATGGAAATATACTTCCAGTGACTATTAACGCTGACCTCACATGTGGTAATGGTTGGGTCTGCGAGCATCGTTGGAGAGAGATCTACAATATGGTGAAATTTAAGAACGTTGTCGAAGGTAAGAAGAAAAAGACATCATTGTAGAAAAGCGCCGAATGAAATTTATAAAGTAGTGTTGGAGTTTATTGTGAAGAATTTCCAGACAATTTCTAAATAAGAATATTCAATTATATCCCATCACCTGCATCACAGGGTAATATTTTAATCTATCTTCGTGTAGTTATTTCAGTCCTTTGTCTGCAATAATCTTTATGTTCCTTTCGACCCATCCTTACTTGACAGGATATTTGTGAGTCCTCTACTTCCTTTGGGAAATACCTTGCACACCCATTGGAGTGGAATATGCATTTTATTATACAACAGGTTTGAAGTCCTTGACGGTACCATGCGGCCTAAGATTTACTATTAACACTGTTGGAAATATTAAGCTCTAAACGTTAACTTTCATTTTCTCATGCTTTCAGCAGCTTCCATCTTCGAGATGTGGAGGAATTTCCACCCCGGCGACTAACAGGGGAAGTATTTCGGTTCGAATAGGATTTGTTTTATAAGACTTCGTATATATATTCGTACCCCGATGCTGGTAATACCTACAAAGTAATTCGACCGTGTAAGGCCGCGTTTGTTCGCTAGAAAGCGTTAAAGTTTAAAGCAACTGGAAGACAACCCGGGCAGCCGCTGCAACGGCTCCCGCAGTTTCAGTTCGAACATGCATTTATTGCTCCCAATAGCTACATGGACATACCTGAAAGTGCTGAGAAAGACTGCAAAGTCACAATACCGTGTAACAAATAGTTTGGCAGATATAGGCCAGTACTTGTCTTCACAAATGCAAATTAGGCTTATCCCCAAAGTGAGTAAAACAGAAGGGTAAATCAAAATAGCCACACAGAACAATCTTCAAAATCACACTACATGGACACGGTATCAAACGCGACTTTATTTTACACTCTTGAAGTTCCTAACATTTGCGGATAGGGACGTACGTAGAGGGGGGCCTTGGGGGTTCGAAACCACCCCCGAAATTAAGATTTTTTTGTGAGATTGGTATCATTTTTGGAGTGTGCTTTTGAAGATTGCCCTGATATGCCTTTTGTCCTTTGGGCCTATGTTCTGTTTTACTCACTGTGTAAAAGCCTTACTTACATTTATGAAGACAAGTACTGGCCTATATCCGCTAAGCTATTTGTTAGACGGTATTGTGTCTTTGCAGTCTTTGTCAGCACTGTCAGGTATGTTCATGTAGATATTTTGAGTAATAAAAGGCTGTCCAAACAGAAACTGCCAGAGCCATTGCAGCGACTGTCCGGGCTGTCTTCCACTTACTCCAAAGCTTAACGCCGTCTAGCGGACAACACGGCCTTACACGGTTGAATTACTTTGCAGGCATTATCAGCATCGGAGTACGAATATAATTATATACGAAGTCTTATCAAAAATTTCCTGTTCTAATCGAAATACTTTCCTTGTAAGGCTTTTCTTCTTCTTCTTTAAATATATACTATCATCCTTCCAAGTTTGTCGGCCAAATTCTGTTACAACCTATATTTATAATTTGTCATATTAGGGTAACTGTACCAGTAATTGCCACTTGTGCAGAAATTTTATGAAAATAAGGTAACAGGAACAGGTAGAAAGTTGATGAAATGGATGAAATGATGAAAGTTGATGGGATGAGCTGGTTTCCGCTGGTCACGCGAATTGACGTTTGCGGTATCAAGGCACGATGGGACGAGACAGTTGAGGCAAACACATTTATGTGTCGTGTAACTGCGGATATAAGTGGTAGTTGTTGTGTATTTGCTTAAATGGATCTTAGATATGGTTTTGTTTAAAAGTGTTATGCGTTTGTTGCAATGCCTCTTTTAAAGGAATGAAATCGAGCTTTATGAACTGTAGAATACGCCTGTAATGTGTCGTACTTTATTTGCTGTATTTACCCGGCCTTGAAATGGGTGATGACTATTCAAACACCATTTTCCTGTTTGTAGTAGCGCTCACCACCCCTGGCGACTATTAGGACATGTGATGATTCGTGATTGCACAAGTGGTCGCCACCCCTGCGACTACGAAGCCATGTGATGATTCCTTGATTGCATTGAGATATGTCAATAAATTTACTGATTTTTATTCGTAGATCATTTCGGTATTAGTTCGATCAATGTTAGTGCACCAGGACTGTAGTCGGCAGAGATCCAATTGTTGTCATGTTATTTTTGATTTATGACTGACGGGAGTTTTCGTCAGTTTGGCACTGATGGTTTTAGATGTATTGACTCAAACATTTGAAAAGGTATCACGGTAGTGATTTAAAATGATTTAGAAGTTATGTTACGGAATAATTTCAAATAACCATTATCACAGCTGAGCTGAAACCATACTTCTCTTTTGAAAGTCTATAAATCTTGATATGTAAAAAATTTACTTAGGTAAACAATCAATGATAGAGATGGGTCTAATATATTCTGTATATGAACGATATATCTGAGTCTAATTTAACGTTTAATTGCATGAGTCCGAATTTGCAAGAGAGCACTGATACATCACATTAATTATCGGAGCTGTAGGGTGATTGATATTTTTTGCGGTGCCCAGAAAATATTGAGTAAACTTCTGAAGAAGATGTGTGGCAGTGGAGGGTCCAGGATTCTCGTGAGTAGAAGGGGAAGGCGGAATAGAGCAGATAAAGTTTCGATACTTTCCCGCTAAGTGAATTTTTACAGTATAAATTTATCATTTATCCACTTGGTTTATCATAAAATATGACACCTCCAAAATGTAATATTTCTAGATAAATTTGATTGTCCGGAAAGAAATTGAAGCTTTTGTGAGACAAATTGTTGAAATAATATTTTTTTAAAACTATTTTGCCTCGCCCATGTAGAGAAATTCGAGAACTCAATAGAGCAATGAGCATACTTCAAATAATTGTAAAACACCATCAAAGTTCGTTTGTACATCTCTGGTAATAACTGTTGGTAAAAAATAATCCTTATTTGCTATCATTTTCTGTTGTCCGTCCAAGTAATATTGCTTTAGGCATTTTATTGTGTAGTACCTTTGTCATGTGCCATAACATATCCTTGCAATTTAAAAGGCTTACTACGTTGATAATGAATTTAAAATTAACAGAAGAACGCCAAAAAATTACGTATTTACTTTTCTTGTGAGACATAAAAGCGTCATAAATCTCATCTAGAAGGGAAAGTAACTGCTCAACGTTTAGTCTGTACACTCATAAATGTGTATACATGTAACATTTAGAAGAGCTTCCCAAACCGAAAATTCAAGATGCAAAGTTTTTTTTATGAGACAATGTAAACTCTAAATATAATATTGTAAGAACAATACAATATAAATATTTCTTATCTTCTTTTCCAGGCACTGGAATGAACAATTTCTGGTCAAATGACAACTACCAGATTGCTTTCTGCCGCGGGGGAAGTGGATTCATAGCCATCAACGATGATAGCTACGATTTGAAAGAAAGTATTCAAGTAAGAAAACAAAATAATTTATTTCTCTCTCTCTCCCTCTCTCTCTCTCTCTCTCTCAGCTTATGTTTGTGTGAGGTCGCCTCTACTTCTTTTTTTCTCGATTTTAAAATTTTCAGAAAGAAACAAAAAGTTGTTAACTATTAGGGGTCGTTCAACTATTATGTAAGCATTCAGAGTAGGAATTCAAGCTTTGCTTATTTCTGCTGACAGTGGAGATCAGAGAAAAGCTTACGTGAGAAAGACAAACATGATAGTGTACGGCAAGGTCCGGTACTTTTGGTAACGATCAAACGTAAAAAGAATGTAAAACAATAAAAGAAAAAGCATCCTGCATTTCTGACCCTTAGTTTACATTTCTTAAATAATATACAATTATTAAATTAATAAATAAAGAATTAAGAAAACTGCTAAAAGTTTGATGTAATTTTGTTTCATTTTTTTCGTTGAATCATATCTATTTGTTAACGACTCGTTTAAAAGCATATTATTATAAATTTAAATATTTATAGTTATTTGGAATATGAAATAACGTATATTATTTGGAGTACAGGGGGAAGCTGTGAGGCACTTGCTTATTTTTGTTTACAAGCGGAGAGGAAAGCTTCTAAAGTGACTAAAAAGGTTTTTACGTAATACTTGCACGTTCCCTTATCAATTTTAATTTTGTGAAAAATTTATCTCTAATTTTATAGCTGTTTTTTTTCATGTATGACATCAACTTTGTTTAAATATATTACAGTAAAGACATTGATAATATGCAACACACACATCCATATGTGTTTAAAGTTTTCCTTAGAAAGTAATTTTTCTTATTATACGAACATCCTCAGGGGCAGCTGAAGAAGATAGTGTACAATTTACGATTGTCCACGTCCTTTGTAAGACAATTTGGGAAGGAATTATCGTACAAGGGGATTTGGTACAATTCCACGGTAAGACAGAGGTTCGTGGCATTTGGTGATGTTTCATTACCTGTAGCTCGCCATTATATGAGCAGGTCTAGCTGAGAATACCTGTGGAAAAGGAATAGAAGAGCACACACTGAACAGAAACGATCGAATCAACTACTGAGATGTATTTACAAACTGACTAAATTATTTACACAGCAATAAGGGGAAGAGGATTTACTTTAACCATGATGTGGGACTAGAGCAAAGGGATTTGAATGACCACGCCATGTAGACCTGTTGCTTGGAACGCGTGGTTTTTCAAACGCACAGCAACTGATACTTAGCTTAGTGTTTTGGACGCGAAGTTCTTGTAGGGATTTACAGTAGTTCTTGTAGTTCACCATCGTTCAGCATTTATCCACTTCACTTCTTTAAGTAATATCGACAGTCAGATACAGTTCATTTTCGTAGACCAGTTTCTGTCCTCTTCACTGATTTAAGGAACACTGTATATCACTAAGAGCTTCTTCAACACGATGTTATTTCATCCCCGTTGACTATAAAAAAACGAAGAAAAAAAGAGCGAGAGTCTTCTGTCTATCCGTCAGGTAGTGTCAGTTGCCCACAATGTTGCCAGTTATCCAGTTGGTTGGTCAGCCTATCAACCTAATCGGGGGTGTCTCCAATCTTCTGTGGGGGTACCTACTGATGGGGAATAGTTTGTCCCTCTTTAATGCTCCCAATTCAACACTGCTTTCACCTATTATCTTTATATCCTCCTACAATGTGTTTAATCTAACTCTATAGCTTATGGAACTAGAAGTTCATCGCCGCAGTAACAAATGGTCGTCATTGCATTTTATCCCGAGCAACATTAATCTAGTTTTCATTATTAATACCTATGTCCCGAAGATCTCTCCTAATATTGCCTTCTCAAAGATGTCTCAGTTTTCTCAACGGCCTCTTTCCCAACCACAATGAAGTATAGGGTATTTCCGGGATAGATGGTAATATGGGTAAGATGGCCAAAATATCTATATTTCTCGCTGTAGTAGCCAAACATGATTGAAACGCAGATGCTCAAAAACTATTACTAGTAGCAAAGGCTTGCCGCCATCAAGTTTCAATCTAATTTGCTTACTACTGCGAGAAATAGAAGAATTGGTTATCTATCTCACCCACATGGCCATCGATCCCGGAATTACCCTAATCTTCGTTTTTTCCTTTATAGAGCTATATGGGCTGCCGAACGTAGCCGTCGTGATTTCATTATTCCTATAACATCGAGTGAACTATATACGTTTTGTGGAGGTCTTTAATATGCAGTCTCCTCTATTCTCCAGACATCTCGTCCTGTTTCGGCTCGTAAATCTTTCTCAAAATTTTTACATTTGTAATTGATTTCATCTGCCAGAGTCGTACTCCAAGTTTTGCAACCATTAAGGATTACAGGCAGATTTTCAATATCGGTGCTGAGAGGTGTGTAAGACGAGCACGTGGGGAATTTCCTAGAACTTTCCTTTTCTTAAAAATCAATTTTGACCCGATTTTCGGGACTCTAAAAACCGTATTATGGCCAGAATTTATAAGGTAAATATTGTAAAAGTAGCTTAATTTATAAGTACTGGTTTTATAATATTATTAGTTTCATTACAATCAAATTTATTTTAATCATTTTAATTGTTGGTTAATTAGTGCATAAACGATATAGGCATATCACTTGTATATACGAATGACTCAAAAGGGTTATTCATCCATTTCTAACAAAAAAAGCACCTGAGGAATTGATAATTTCTGCAAAGTTAAGTTATATAAAGGAACAATGGAAAATATCCTAAAAGTTATAATTATTTAATAAAGTTTTCAGTATTTTGAACAGTAAAAGAAATACTATGCTTTTCGTTGAAGTAGTAGCAGTGTATGTGTACAGATGGCGCTGCAAACTAAGTACAGAAAATTTCTTGTTTCTGTAGTGTCCGCTTCATATTGACATCTCATTATGCATTTCACATTAATGGCAACCCAAATCGCATGTAAGCAATCATTTGTTTCATGAAAATAAATATTCTTTGATACGGTAATTAGTATATCTTGTTTGTTGTATAATTTTAGTAGCTGAGTGGCTGCAAATCGTTTACTCATTATAATCAATATTGAATTTAGAAGTTCTACAGAATTTTACTTACTTTTATTTATCTTCACTCGTAGTGGAGGTTGGGACGCTCATACTTGATTTTAACCCACTATCAAACTAGCTGAATATCTGAAGTTTTCCACACAGACTTGAATTTGATAACAATGCACGACTAGCTAAAAGTTTGTGCTGATGTCATCTTATTCTCAGTGTTACCAACCTCGCATAAAGTTCAGTTGATTTCTAATGGCACTATCATCGCCGAATGACATAACTAAAAATTGCATTTCTCCGCAACTGTACTTAATTAAACGTCAGGCTGTGTTTATTCATTTTTAAAGTTAAGACTTACATCGCAGGTTCTGTATATTTATTGGTAATAGACGTATTTAGCGGACATAAGTGTTGACACCTAGGGTTAATTTAATGCGTGAATAACATCTCATTCGCTAAGTCTCTGGCTAAATTTATGCCACCAGCCGATTTCATTAAACTACGCTTCAAAAGAAAGATGTTGCTTTTGATTGTTATTACTCTTTTAAAATTATTTGTTGTAAAGTCTGTAACTAATAATAAATCAAGGCAATGGAATGTAGCTAGCTGCCTATGAATTAACTGTGAGGCGGTAAAGTGGGTCGAAACCTTGTGTAGAGTATGCATTTTAACTTGAAGTTTCCAGATTTTTTCTTCGGTTTCACCAAATAAATGACGCGATGATAGGCCTACCTATAAAAAGGCTTGGGTTATTTCGTTCCCAGTCTCTGCCGCCTGAACGTTATGTTCCTTGTTAGACTGCTTAGGTTTAAGATACCCCCTCCTGCAGGCTTGTTACAATATTGAGCAATTAAACAACTACAGCCTAAAACCATAAGATAAATAAATACATAAAATATAAAACTATTCGTATACACAGTAAAAAAATGAGTGTGTTAAATCAACACTTTTCGGTATCTCACGGCTACCAAGACTTTGTGTTAAATCAACACAACAACGGTTGTTAGTTTTAGTTATGTTATGTCAATGCTCATTCAACACAACGGAGAGTGTCATACTTGCACTATCAGTGTTCAGTCAATATTGACAACACATCCATTGTGTTGACTCACCGAAATCAACGCAACTTCTGTTGATTCAACACGAAAAAGTGGTGGTCACCCTGGGACACCGAAAAGTATTGAATTAAGACAGACATTTTTACAGTGTACTTTGTTTAGTATTTTTACACTAAAGTGATTTTAGGATTTAATTTTAAAATTATTACGTAGTTTCTCATTTTTCAATCTAGCTAATAATAAACACTTGTAGTCATACTCTAGAACTACAGAATTTGCCACAGGTAGCTTTAGTCATACTTCTAATGTAATGTGCGTAATGTTTTTTTATAGACCTTATAAATTTCTTAACACATGCACTATATTTGTTGTATACGCATAGAGTGTATAATGAAAGAATTTGGTTTCAACTAACTCTATTTTAACTGCTATTAATATCACATCTCGAAATTTAGATTTAAAATGCTGCGACATTTTGCTTTCCAGACTTGTCTAACCGCCGGAACGTACTGCGACGTAATAAGTGGTGATAAAGAAAATGGTGAATGCACTGGGAAATCAGTGCAAGTTGGAGATGATGGCAAAGCATATATCGAAATTACAGCCGATGCTTTTGATGGTGTTATAGCTATTCACAAGGAGGTAAGTGTGTGATAAAGTGATCTTGCAATACACAGAGACTGGTGTTAACTTCATGTTAAAATATTGTTTAATATAAAGAGTTTTAGTTGAGTTTTAAGTTTAACCAATGAACAGCTAACATAGCTTAATTCCATTATATATTACGATGAAAAATAAATCATTTAATTGTTCCATAAAGATAAAAAGCTATTGCCATAATTTGTCCATTACACGCGTTTAACAGAATATGTTAATATTGTTCTGATCGATTACTGCCTGACATAGCCAAATTCCCTTCTTTTGAGGTTAAACTGAAAATATAAGGTTGTTAGAAAACGAAATGTTCTTTACTTTACAACAGAGTTAGAATAAAGAATATTCGAGTTTTCATTCCCAAACTTTCTCAAAATTCTTGTATAATTTTAAAATAGTATAATGTTTTTTTTTTTTTTTAAATAAAATGTATACTATAATTTTGTAAAATTATTATTCTATTTGCAATGATATCTAAATCTTTTTAAAACATTGTTTCAACCCTTGTACTTATAGTCCAAAACATGTACTGATTACGACGAAATATATTTTAAAATATACTTATAATATTTCAGTTATTTGTAAACCGTTTGATGAAATAAATTCGAACTTACCAACAAGCTAAATGCTAACAAAGACGGGGACTTCGTTCGGACCCTCGTCGGTCCCCCAACTTCCGGGCATAGGGGCGAAACTCCGCCCAGTTTCAGCCCGCCGACGCCGTCTCCTTGGGATTTTTTTTTAAATCGATACCTTCCTGCCCGTTGGCTGAACTTTGCCCCCCCCCCCCCCTATTTTTTAATTTGAATGTTTATTCTATGATCATTTGAAAGGGGCATCTTTAGAACTACAAGAATAACAGTAAATGAATGAATTTAATATTGAAACCATCATATCTGGCTAAAATCAACAGTGACAAGTGGATATAAGTAACGTGATTTTAAAACTCTAAATTCAAACGGAGAAAGAATTCGAAACATTTTTGGAAGAATTTCACAATTCAGTTCTTCTCGTTGTTTATTTATCTGCCTACAAGGAAACAGACGAAAATTTTGGTTATGTGAAAATGTCATCGACTGTATGGAGATTGAAGATC
>JAGDQP010027188.1:0-25231 GCA_022664845.1 Lepisma saccharinum
GTATTCTCTGCTTTCTCGCTAAATCTTTGCACTGTACACTTTTTGTTATTTCTCGTTTCTAAAATCATATTATCAATTTTCTGATTGACTTACACGCCCATTTTCAAACTCCACATTAAAGGAGTATCCAGATAAAAGTATAAAGAATGGAGTATTTTTTTCATGTAGTGGGTGGGGAAGAAAAGGTAGTCAAATTTTACATTTGCAACAAGGAAGAAGTTGAATTATCCTGATTCTCCCTGGAATCACTGGAAGAAAATATGGTCACCTAGCCTATACACATGAATTTTACGTCAGAGAAATTCTTCGTAACATTAAAGGAACAGTAAAATATTAGTTATTATGTAGATCCTTCATAGCTGAGTGGTTACAATGACGAGCTACAAACGACGAGTGCGGAAACTTCCAGCTTCAAAACCCACTGCAGACATATGACAAACTCAGTTTACAAACTGAGTGCTCTCTTTCGGCCAAATACAAAACATCGTTTTGAGTCATTAAACAGGTGGGTAAATATAACGTTAGAAAAAAGTTGTTCATCGTCCACATCTTGCCGTTGAAGACTACATTGATTCTAAACGTCGAAAACCCTGTTGGACAGGCGCACATTTAGGTACATATACAACGTTAAAATTACTTAGAGGGATTAACGTTGAATCCACATATTTTTCAACGTTTGTCGGCCAAAAACACTGTTGTCTGTTCAGTTAGAGTAATTCTTCAAGCTCTCATTAGTATCAACTTGATGTTTAAAATAAAATTTATTGTGCTTACTTCTAAACTTATTTTCGAAATGGACTAAGTTATGCTACACATTCAGACAACAAACGTGAGTGACCTCTATAAGTAAAGCATGAAATCCACATCACGAAATTGTTGAAATATCTATTACCATAATAAGTATTATAGACAAAGTTATGTAACTTACCAAGTTTCACGATATTTTAGTAAATTATAATCTTTTCTCATTGTAATTGTTTGGTTGTTCGAATCTTCTAAGCTAGGAAAACGTGAACCACTATCTGTGACAGCTCGAATCGTTTGAACTGCTACAATAGTTGCATAGCCATAGCAGTTAGCTAGTTGTGTAATAGTAGTCAGTTTACATCCAATAGTACCTAGAAATTAAGAAAAAGAGTTTCTATGTGAGGTGAAAATATAGAAATACTAGTACAACTTTGTAACATAACTTTGTAATTAACTTTGTAACATACAGTTTACAGCGACCTCTAAAATTTCGGGAGACTTTCAATTTTGTGTGTGCCGCTAACCATTCCAAATCCACTACTGGTCTTTAAAACTAGACGATTGGGTTTCCAGTAGTTAGTATGGCTATACAAGTTTGAAACAATTTAATAGTAGAATGAATATATTCGGAAGTTCAGATAGTGAAAAATATAGTGAAGTTAAGAAAATACTGAAAATCCAATTTCATGGAAGTAGATCTTTTATTCGAACGCAAACACAAAACAGAAACACAGAAAAGAACATATTTACTATTTAATTAGCTAGATAGGTATAAAATATCTTTTGTATATATGAAGAATATCTGGAAGCATATATCTCTGTTTGCTACGTAAACTGTGGCAAGTCCAAAAACTTGATTTCGAGAAAATTTGATAAACAATGTTTGTACTGACACCTAGAAAAGAGGTTATCAGAAATGCTTTTACACACACAATAACTTAAAAATGAATTACGAACCATGTAAGTACGTTTGAAACCAAAGACGCAGAACTAATTGGCAACGAATATAAACATGAAAAAAAAAATATTGTAATAAACAGTGATGGATTTAACACATCTTACCCACAGGACATTACGCATATCAAGTTGCATTGTAGATACAAGTTATTTGCCGAAGTAGATTTTTCATTTAATTGAATTTTGAGGAAGAAATAAAATGGAAATAAGATATAAAATCAAATAAAGACGTAAACAAATTAATTTTCTAGTGTACAGTGTTTTCTGTGCCAAAAGTACTCTTTAAAAGAAACAAAATAGAAACAGTCTTTGTAGAAAAGAACTAACCAATGCACAATCTCAAATGACTCTTGGCTATTAATTTTGGCTTCACTCCTTCGTTCTTTTCTCTTGTTTTAACATTCTCTCTCCCTCCTTAGTCACAAAGGTTTTCTCTTTGGATGACTTAATTCTGTAGCTCTTATCATTCCCGTATTGGAACATTTTCGAGTTTCTTGCTCTTCTTTTCTACCACTTCTATCCTCTTTTATCATCGTGGTACACTGTCTTCACTATAACTACGACAGCTTTTCCTTTGTTCCCTTCCTCTGTTGGATGGTTTATTGTATTTTCTCCTTCCTCATATTCTTCATATCTCCCGATTTCATGGGAAGTTCGTAAGTCCTCATATAAATGATGAAAAACGGGTGAGGTGAATTGGAGAAGGTCTAGATCAACCCTTTTCCTATCTGAAATCAGATTAGGTTCTTTGTATCTTAGGCCGCTATTACACTATCGAGCTTGCTGATCATCAGTTCGACGAGCCTACCCTTGAGCAAGCTTGATGGATTTTTTTTTGCTTTTACACTGTGAGTTTGCTGATCAGACCCTGTGGACTGTGGATTCTTGTGAATTCAATCACTCTGTATTCTTTACCCTTCTTTCAAAACTGACTCTTCACCTAGTGATGGTTTATAAAATATCATATGAGGTTCTTCTTTTCTGTACTGAAGCCACTTCACTTGTTACCAGGCTAGAGGGTTATCACCTAAATTTTGTTTGTACTGATGAAGATTAGCTTTGAGTAACGATGCAAAGTCCAGAATATTATCCTGGGTCAACTCTCTTACTATACAAATGGAGTTTTCTTTCCCATTCATCTAATTATTGTGAGGATATTTAGTGGTCCCACTGTATGTCCCATTGTCAGACGAATGCAGAAAGACGAACGGAAGGGTAAAAGTAAATAAGTTCCCAAGAGTGTTTGGAGTCCGCTAAAATGTGAAATGACAAGCAAGATAATGAAGTAATAAGTTAATATTAAGTCGATATGGTCTGACAGTACCATCCTCGATGTTAGTTCTTTGTAATCTGGTAGTTGTTTTCCTATGTTCAGTTGTGGACCTAGGGACAATATTCCCGCCAAACAGGTATTCTTTGATTTTTCAGTTTTCTATTGATTTTACCCAGTGCTGAAGTTGGAAAAATATTTTACGCGTAACGGTGCAACAAACCCATAAATTTACGGAAAAGGTATTTTTACTTCATTTTTCAATATCAAAAAGGATACCTTTTAACATGAATCAACACATAAAATATATTTAAATTATATTAATCGTTAAAAATTACCCTATGAATAACGTCCTAACATCGGCTGTAACACGCGTAACCAATATCAAATAAAATACTTAAGAATGATAGTTAGTGGTGACTTTTTAATTTAATAAGCAACTTTATAACTCGCATACTGCAGACAATCACCATTAACCAGTTATTCGTCTTTCTTGCTGTCGTCCTATACAACATCCATCCTTTCCAACGTTTTCATATCCTCTCACTAATTAACAACCAGCAAAACCTCCATGCCTCATTTAAAGCTGCACACTTACGACTGCACAATTTTATGAAAACGTCCAGGCCATAGACAGTTAACACAACAACAACAAACTAAACTATTTTCAATAATATCATGACGTTAGGCTTTCTATTCATTGATATCAGGTGCCTGATCGCCTACTAATAGAACAACAACTACTAGAAGAAAACATCGGTACGTGTTTCAGCATTTCCCTGTGTCTTTATATATATGCAGTCTGGCTGAAAAATAATCAGACTGGCAACCATGTCGAAAGTATATGTGTAGCAGTGGGGGCCCATGCACGGTAAGCTACCTTGAAGCTTCGGTGACGAAAGAACACCAGCGGCGGTATCGCTCGTAGTCAGTCTGCGAGCAGCGATTGAAGGAAGAGGTACTCCATCACGTTGCCAGACAAACTATGCAAGCGAAACTCAAGCAGCGCATTAACTGAATATATCACCAAGTGAGTGTATGCAACTCTTAAAGAAAGTGTAATGTGACAACATAACGTCACATGCGAGCTGTTTTATGTGACTACTGCACAACTGGCTCCGGAAGTCTTTGTAGTACCATTTTGACTTTGACCTTCCGCGTCTTCAAGTCGGATCGATTCTTTATAGATGTTTATCATGTCTGTTATCATCAGAATGCCTAGTTAGCTATGTTTCTGAACAGTAACTATTTTTACCACGATTTCTTTCTTTGTAGCCCTGACAAATATAGCACGAACACTTGAACAGGCGGAAACTCTGAACCAAAATGGCACCATAAAACCTCCTTTAGGATCAGAAAGATTTGCAGAGCCATTTACGCAGTGGTCTCATAAAACACCTCGCACGCGACATTGCATTGTCACAGCTTTAAGAGTTACGCACACTCAAATGACGATTACTAGTTTCAGGTTAATGCGCTGCTCGAGTTTCTCTTTCACAACTTGTCCGGTAACACGATGGCGTACCTCTTCTTTCAATTGCTGCTCACAGACTGACGAGACTGACTACGTGCGAAAGGGCAATTGGCGTTCTTTCGTCACCTTACGGAAGCTTCAAAGTAGCTCAACGTATATGGACGACATGGACACCTCACTGCTACACTATGCTTCCGAAAGGGTTGCCAATCTCTTTATTTTTTAGATAGACTTCATATAACAAATTATGTGTATGTATGTATTGTTGGGTTGATGTATCTTATATAATTATAACTATTTATTGCACACGATTATGGCATTTATTACACACTAATATTACATTGCAATTAGTTAAATAAACTAAATTATATGTAAGACACTTCTAAACTTTACTTACAAGCTGATAGAGGCCTCACCGCAACAGCAATACATAAACACCCCGGCACTATGTAAATCGCCTGAAAATAGAACAATAATAATGCTGCTTATGAAAACTAACCTACTATATAACAATCTACTATATAACCTACTATATAACAAGGAAAGCTTCATCAATCTCTCCAGGCGTTGTAGAACAAATATTTACACCAGAAGTGAACAGTAAAATTAACGCTCTGTCATAATAAAGAAAATGTGGATACAACATTATTAAATATGTAGGCTCAGGGGTCCACACGCTGTTCACTAAGACATCGGACTAATATTTTGCCTGGGAAAACTCTCCGTCATACCCTGAATTGGCGTCGATACACCCGCGTATACAATTTCTTTCACACCTCAATCGATTTAACATTAGAATATGTGATCTCTAATAAAATCACTGAAACCACCGTCTAAAAAAATTAGACATATTGTGAAGGTCTAACAACAATTATTATTCGTGTACACACAAACGAAATACTTTGTTATATTCTGTACGTAACTTTCTGAGAAAATAAAAGCAAGCGATAATCCACGGTAAAATCAACCGATGCACCTGAGCATATATGATTCACAAATACATTTGTTGTCATTTGAAATTCTCCCTGATCCGAGAAAACCACTGGCCTTCGAGATCATCGAACACCCGTTTGTCGCTGTTTCTACACATATAAGTAAACAGCCTGTTTACTTGAATTTTGTTTGTTCTCACGGACTTGGTGTATTCACCTGCCACTTTATTGTATCATTTTTGCAGAATCAGCGAAAGAAACGGAGTGAGTCTATGGGAATATTGATAATCGATACTTATACAAGCCGAATGGTCAATTGATCGGGAGGCCAGTACTGAATTAAGTGTTAAAGATGTCAGAGGAGAATGTGGAAGAAGCAAAATTGTTGTCATTTCATACAAGTCTAATTTCCATGCCTTGAGTAATAGAAGTAGAACTCTCGACTGAACTCTGTGCTTACCTGTCTGCACATAGAAACGTCTGTCTGACACTCAAGGTATGTTTCGATTATTTATTTCGAAAAGTTTTTAAATATTTCGAGCTGCCAGATTTCAAGTCTGGTTTTTATTTCGCTAAAATGAGTGACTTTTTCATTTTAATCTTTGAGGCTATTTACCTTCATTTCTGGATGGTTCATATATCCATGAATATCTAAATTATTTTAAAACGATCCTTTTTTTAATTTCAACCCTGCGATCCTACAATTTTTGTGTATTTGTACGTCATCCTACCAATCCTGAATCGTAGCTCTACCGCTCAAGAGAAAGGAATGACAAAAGTTATCAGTTGTTTTGCCTACTCATTAATATTTATTGGAGAATCCTCAGTACGAGATAGGTTTTGTTTAACTGACTAAAGGCCGTAACCTTTTCTTGACCTTAATAGCGACAAACATAATAAAGTACCAATAGCAAGATGACCAAGTTTAAACAAAATACTCTAATAATATTTTAATAACAACAGGGCTATTAGTACTAACGAACAACTAAAGAGGATGCCGCTTGTCTAGCAAAGTGTGTACAGCCTATAAGGATAATACACGGACACACACAAAAGCTTTACAGGACGACCGTACAAAGAATACAGATCTCTAAGGAAGAAATTTCTCTCTGTCTATCTGGAAATTTGTTTGTCGCAAGGTTCATATTTACGTAAGCAAAAAATGATCTTATTGAGAATATTAGAATGAACTTGAGTAGTGAAGAGCCGACATAACTAGACTCACACCATAATGATTTCCAGCTTCATTCAACGAATGGATGTATTTTGTTTCATATATTGGCAAATAACGTGCAGATGGATACGAATACACAGTCCGACAATTAAGTAATGAGACTGATTTTATTCTGACGAAACAAACAAAAGTAATTGAATAATACCTGTTTATTATTCGAAGTACATCCCTCCTGCATCAATACAACGAGTGGCACGATCACACAAGGAGTGGAATGACTTCTGCAACTCAGTTTGTGGTATGGCCCGTAATGCCGCTGTCACAGCTGTTTGGATGTCTTCAACCCTGTCGAAAAGTCGTCCTTTCAATGGCAACTTCAGCTTAGGGAACAGGAAATAGTCACAGGGGGACATATCTGGTGAGTAGGGGGGATGATTCAGCACACACACTTGTTTTGTGGCCAAATATTCCGCAACAAGTACTGCTCGGTGAGCTGGAGTGTTGTCATGGAGAAGGAACCAGCTACCTGGGGTTGAGTATTCAGGCCGAACACGACGTATTCTCTTCAACAAACGCTCCAAAACACCTAAATAAAACTGAGCATTAACTGTGTGACCATCTGGTAGAAATTCATGAATGATACCCTTACTGTCGTAGAAACAAATGAGCATTGTCTTCACTTTTGACTTTTGGAGACGAAGTTTCTTTCCTTTTGGAGAATCTGCAGACTTCCATTCGGCACTCTGACGTTTAGTAGCTGGATCATAACGAAAACACCAACATTCGTCTTCTGCAACAATGGACAGAAGGAAATTTTTCTTCCTACGGGCAGTTGCAATGATGTCACGGGCGTAATCAACACGCGCTTGTTTCTGTTCATCAGATAATGAGTGTGGCACAAACCGCGCTGCGACCTTCTTCTTGCCTAAATCTTCCACTAAGATCTTACGAATTGTCTCCCTGTTAACACCAAAGTCATCTTCCATCATTCTCACAGTCACACAACGATCTTCTTGCACACGTTCACGGACCTTCTCAATCAGTTCCTCGTTACGAACAGAAATTGGACGACCCGCCCGAGGTTCATCGTCAATCGATTCCACACCACTTTTAAAACGTTCATACCATCTAAATATCTGTACACGAGACAAACAAGTATCACCATACACTTTCCGCATCAACTCAACAGTTTCTGTGCCACTTTTCCCGAGTTTGAAACAGAACTTGATATTCGCTCTCTGCTCCATGACGCTGGCGTGACAAAGGCATTTCCCTTACTGCTGGTACTGACGTCATATTTCCCGTTGTGCTTCACGCGGGACCATGCGGTGTTGCCAGGTCGTAGATGAAGGATTACTCTCTCGAACTCAGATATTGGTTTCTATTTTGCATTCTCTGTTTTGTCAGAATACAATCAGTCTCATTACTTACTTATCGGACTGTGTAAAAGTGTAAAAGGAGCAATGTGTGTTAAATTTAGTAACTAAATATGGAAAGGAATATCATTAACTACTATATTCATACAACAAGCAATCAGAAGGAGAGTAGAAACAGTGAGTCATTGGAGAAAGCCACTGGTTTTACCCCGCATGAGATCACTGTCCATATTGCTGTGCAAACTGACGATTTTCTTGCGATAAACAACCGTGAGCATGGGTGTTGTAATCACAATTCTCTTCTAGAGCCAAAAGCGCAACAACGCTCGATGTACTTTCATGCTGGAGATCTTTATAGGGACTCCAAGGTTTATTTTATCGCCAAAATGATCATTAGTGGCACTCCGTTCGGTCCAGACCAACATTCTCAGTCTATGTTCAAATCTGAGATCAATGCCGCGTGGTAATACTCAATTGGCATCTATAGTTTCCAGATTCGTTCGGTCTTGAAGACTTTCAGCAGTGCAGTACGAAAGCATTTCACAAAGTTTGTTGTTTAGGATGTGATTGAAATAGTCGATAACCATGTCTTTCTTCGTATCTTTTATGTCACGTGTTTTGCCCATGACTGAGAGAATTATTGTATTCACACATGGAGAACATCGAGGCTAAGTACTAGCGGTTTAAGCCATTGCCAAGTGCGCTTCATGATTTTCTATACCCGTGTACCCATCTGCATCAAGAGCTGTCATCATAATGTGACTAAATCATGTAGTCTGGAAACAGTGGTGTTAGTATTTGAGAACACAATACAATCATGAGTGGTTACGTGGCTACCTCCTGTCCAGGCACAGACTTAAAACTGGGTTCTGTGGGACGCTGTCACCTCGGTAACGCATTAACGTTAACTTGCTCACATGGAGCAAAAATATGCATTTGAAGGTTCGATTTTTCATTCAAAAATACACATTACGGTCACATTAATTTACCAACAATATAGGTCAACCATAGTGCTGTTACCTCCCATACAATTCATTTTATCTTACCTTATAATATAGATCAACTTCTTTTCACTAGCTAAACTATGAGGTCGGCGATTGCGAAAAAAGGCATCGTAAGACATGTTAATATTGATTCCTATAAAACTAATCCTTCACAAGCTTCGAGACCGCAGTTTTACGATATATCTTTGTTCGTCAGGAACTCCGCTACTCCGTATTCTTTCGAGTTAAGATCGTTATATTCAGTGAAAATTACAATTTCACACTTTCATGGACTTAGAATGGTTTAGACCTCCTTTTTAAAGGAACTTTAATTATTTCTGCGTGAGTGCACTCAACCGAATTGGCAGTAATTCTAAAAGAAATTGTTATCGATCGTGACAGTGGTAACATTATGAACTTCTTTGAATTCTCTAAACGTTATTAGTGCTTTTGTGACAAGTGCCTATGAACAGATCCAGTTAAAGACTTGTCCACCGACCTAATAGGTGGGTTGTGCTAAATCTTATTATGTTTGGTTTGGAAACAGAGTTGTTTCTGCATTGACAATTGGAGTACAAATTGTAATAACCCAATATTAGTTAGGTTAGCTAAATTGAAAGTATTGTGTTGTTGATTGAGCCAAGCTGTTGGTAGCGTAGCTCGATATTCCATGAAAACGTACTTGTTTCTGTCAAACCAAAAATTATATCCTTGCATGGTAGATAATAAGGGTACGAATGTTCGAGTCCCAAAAGGTAAGATGAATGTAATTAGTCGGGACATATGGCCTCTCGTATCGCTCTACCTAAACACGCCACCCAGAATATATTCTCTGAGGAACATCATCAGTTTCTCCCTATTGTTTATTTTAAGTCAACCCAGAGAGAGTATCAGATCCAACACACTGCGCTGTTAAACATTTTCAAAAGTGCATCTTTATGTATTCACTGTAGCTGTGACTTCTGCTAATACTGCGTTGACTTCTCAGAGCCTCTGTGGGACATTGCTCGGCAATCGTGGTTTGATATATATATATCAAAGGTTCAAGCTTATTAAACCCTATTGTGGACAAACATTCCCTATAATCAAGGAACGTAGCATAAGCTAATACTACTTACTTGCATTGAAAGGAAAAGCAAGTCTGATATGTCTGAATATAGTCTTTATTTCTAGGAACCTTCTCGGTAATCAAAGAATGAACATTTTTCTATGAATTTAGTTGATGAACTGAAGATACAGAGTCAATACATGCACTTATATAGATTTTACAATATGGTTCAACACATGTATATTCCACTTTATAACACAGTCCGGCTAATAAGGAGCCAATCCCAAATAAAATATATAGGCATCCATGACAACCTAATAGACTAACTACTTACATAGAATCAATAGATCAACTCACGCACCTCCTGTCTTTTTTATCGTCTCGACCGAGACTGAGTTGTATAGACATTTTAGCGTATAGAAAAGTTCATGGGCACCACGTTCTGTGTGAGATTCGCACTTGAAACAAAATTATTAGTAACTTTTAAACTAATAAAGATATTAATTTGAAACTTACAGCCTTTGTAGATCATATATTGGAGTACAGAATGATTTGAGGAAAGATGTCTATCGGGAGAAGATGACAACAGTAGTGTAATGTCATAACTATGACCTCAGTTAGAAACATGTTTGGTGGGAAAGGACCAGTTAGAATGCACTTTGAGGGGCTGTAGTGAATGACGCGTAATCTGTCAGGTGAAGACGAAACAAGTCCTTCAAAATAAAAATCTCTTTCTTTAACCTAAAAATAATTTCCTCAGAAAACAGTTTAGGATCAAACTAAATTTCACGACAGAGTAGAAAATGCACTTGAATAATGTAGTATTGACTGTCAAGTTCTTACGTAGACGGTACCACAAAGAAGTCATGTGTGAGAGGGAAACAGGTGAACTGGCCTCCTACTACAAAGGTTGGGGTTTAGATGCCCACTACCTAAATGTATTCCATTAAATATGACTATTTTAACTGTTTTCTGGTTAGACACTCATTTCTTTGAACTGTTATTCTTGAATATAATATACTCATACAAGGTCTTTGTAACTGCTGATCTACGTAATTTCAATCTATTTTTTCATTCATGACCTTAAGGCATCTAAGGCTCAGGTCGGGATAGGCGAGGGGAAAGGGTTCGGGAAGGTGTCGGCCAGGACCTATGTTGAAGGTGCCATCCCGACATTTGCCTGGTGTGGCTAAAAAAACAACAGGGAAAGTCTCAGTCAGGATGGAGTCTACTTACGTGTTCAATAGAATTTGAATGTTATGTATGGGCTTCAGGCAACTATGACTGAAGCCAGAAAAGGAGTGAGGTGAGGATGTAGAAAATATGTCAACCAGAGCCCATTTTCGAAGCACCATCTCAGCATTAACTTTGTTTTACTAAGGGTAACCTGGATAAACCTCAGTCAGGATGGAAGCCACGGGGATCGAACCCAGGATCTATCGAATACAAAGACAAAGCTCTACTAACTATTAGATACGGCTGCTCAGTTCATGTTCAATAGAATGCATGTCATAATATGTTAAAGAACGTTTCTTATTTAACGCAAAACTTGAAGTTATTGTTGCCATAAAACGATGTGTCATTCAATATCACATAAGGGAGAGAAATCTACTCTTTCAAGCAGATATCGTCAAGATAATGACATCGAAACAAATATTTTCTGAAATGGTCGAGATACTTCCATACTAGTTCATGTATTTTAGTAATGTTATAGATAATGAAAGCATGAAGATTCGCTTTCTAATTTCGTTATTATGGGCCTATATCTTAATTACAATGTATTAGGCACCTTTTCCCTAAATGAGTGGGCGTCTTACACTGATGTGTGGGGTAAGATGCACATTTTGATAGGACAGTTTAAAGGTCCATATGTTCGTTATGCATACACGTAGCTTCATTTACTTTTGTCAGTAAGAGCATGAAGGTTCAGTATATATTTGTGCAAGGTTTTGCTATTCTGTTTCTTTTCATTATTCTACAATGGCTCCTAGAACAAAATGTGTGACATCTTCCTTCTATCCACTACAGATGCTAATAGTTATGATTGTGTATGAGTTCTTACATCGAAGGTAGGAACACTTGGTTGGTTATCTCCGTGTGTGTTAGGCAACACACACAGACATACAATCAATGGTAAGATACATACTTGGGATTTTAAAACCACTTTATATAATCTATAAAGAAATTTCTTAAAGAGCTTTGAAAATAGTGATTAGTACAAGCTACTGGGCAGAGAAATTAATCAAAAAGACAAAGAGAAATATTCGTAATAAATAGAATACTTACAAAAGAAACGCAGAAATTTGTGACCTGCAAAAGAGAACAAGAATTAAAAAATGAATTACAATATTAAATGTTTAATAGAAATTGAACATAGTTTTGCAATAAAAAAATCAGGACATATTAACATAATCATAAACAAAACACTTTCGAATGATCTCCATGCTAAATTTCAGCCATACTTTATAGATCTTGAAATTGTCCAACTGTAATTAAGGCTCTTAATCCGGGGCTAATACAAATTCTTTCCTTTATTTTAACATCACTTACACAAGGATACTTTTCCTTAAGTAATGAAACCAATTACCGTTTATATATATTGCCTAACCAAGAATTCAAAGACTATATTAAGTAGAGATAGAAAAACCAGGTGAGTGAATAGTTATTAATGCCCTAAACTAGCTGGGGAGCTTCTAGGATCGAACCTACAGTTTTTCGTAAAGTGGGTCCTGAACTACTCCTTTCAATGGACCCTGCCGGAAATTGAAGCCGTGACAAAACGCACACAAAGCAAGCGCAATACCCTTCTTTCCCTTCTTGTATTAATAAACAAATATGGTCTTAACCTTGTTAAGTATTTAACATTGGGGACTCCCTACAGTTGATAAATTCCGACACCTCTAACAATACTGTAGATACTAGAGTGGTAACTTTTTCGTACACATATAACTCAAACAAGATACTACAATATCGTAACGTTCCGGTGAGTAGAGCAAAATAATACACGGAATCTTGTTTTATCCCTTCACCATTTTATTATAAAATGTGTACACTTAAAACTTGATTGCTACAAAGTTAATAAAATGAGTCTCCGGGTTCACATCCATATTGCGAATGTGAAAACGTGGAGACCGGAGAACAATCGTCTGTGATTTTATAATAAGATTAATAAATGAAGGATGTCAAATCCCTGTGGAGATATGGAGAAGGATAGGTATTCTGCCCAAGTGCAAGCTAGAATTCGTGTTGGATGTTGTCCTGTGCTAGTGCAGACAGGGACGGGTTTGGTAGTTGTTCTGTCCCAGACAAGAACGGTTTAAATGAACACTCTAATGCCAGCGCAGATATAGAGTGGAGGATTCCAACCCCAGTTCAGGTCAGAGGGAAGAAGATGCTTAGACGATCACTCCCATCGCAGAGTGATACTGAGAGTAGATTCTTCAGGCTATTTATTCCTAATTTTCGGCTCTGGACTAGGTGTAGCTGCTGTTTGTGACGTTGATAGCCTTTCCTCGGTTTCCTTCGTTCCTTAACATCGACTGCACGTTGTTGGTAATCACTGCCTGCATTACATAACGTCGTAGTACGCACATAGTATTCACATTTGTTGTTATTTTTCAAGTGACGTGTGCTATATACAGCACAATGTTACAATATTGAACTCATTCCTTATTGTTGATCTTGCGCGTTGTGCTTACGAAGAACAGAAATATATTCGTATAGTAAGGCCTTATTTCTAAAATCTGCCGAACGAGTTTTCATTGTACCGTTCGAAATCTCTGCTCTGTCTTACTTGTGCATAGGTAGTTGAGTCACCATTTTTCAGTGAAACAGTTCCTAGAACTACACATACTTATAATGTTCGATATTTTGGAGAGTATCCGACATTACACTTTGTGACAGTTCCGACACATGTATTTAACACTCTAGTTGCATAAATGCATAACAAATTGTGTGTATTGGCGTATGTATATATTCCTTTAATTGTTCAAATAAACGGCACACGAATGATTAACATCGTAGCGTATTTTCCAGAAACACGATCCACGTATGCGTCTGTCAAACATGCATTGACAATCCAAGTAATGATACGACATTGTAGTTTAAATAGTTAGGCTTATCTTCACTCTCAAATGGAAACGAATTAAACACGACGACCAATTTCAAATATGGAAATTGCTTCTTTTGATTTTTTTTAATTATAGGAGAGAGGAAAGGATGGGGAAAGGTGTCGGCCAGGTTCTAAGTTGAAGATACCATACCGGCATTTGCCTGGTGAGACCGAGGAGAAACCCTAGAAAAGCCTCAGTTAGGATGGTCGGCCGTTCACGGCCCCCCGATTGTTAAGCCAACGCTCTATCACTGAGCCACGGCTGCTCGGTTGATTGATTATTTTGAACCTTTAAACTTTAGTTCTTTTGTTTTCGTCACAGCATTTATTTGATTTTTTTTATTTTAGAAGTAGGGCGTCAGTTCTAGCTGTCAGATTAAACCTGTTGAGCGCTTCACTCATTTTAGTTCAGAGTGATTTGTCATATACTATTTTCACATGCAACGACAACTTATCGAAAAGTGTTATTCAATACGCGATAAAGATTATTGAGACATGTCTTTTCATTGTCTCAATAACACGTCGGAATTCTATATGTAGTTAGCTGAATCGCAATATTTTGCAATAGTTTTATTTGGAAACGCTCTGTTGAAAGAGAATTCACGTTTGCTGACCGAAACAAATAAGAGATAATAAGTTTCATAACAACGGCAGAATATTCCCCTAGGATAGTAAATATATTTAAGGTGTCAGAAGTTTCCTGAATGATCCTGTGTACACTGCGAAAAATGTTAATAACGGAGTTACGTATCTTATTGGAGTACTTTTAGAAAAACCATGACATTGATTATATAACGTATTTATTATATTCCGGGTAATATTTTTTATTGAAATCGTATCCGGGCTGCAGCTATACTTACAAATTGTAGTGGGATACAAATTGTTACCTATGCTCATGTTAAGTATGTATTTGTTGATAATAATCCACTATTGACCAAATATTAGTATAGGTATTTAGTTTTACTTTTTCTATAGTTTACACCAGTGTGATCCAACCTGCTGCTCGCTTATTCATTTTGTTGGCAATTTGCCCTTCTTACTGGATAAAAAATATTAATTAAACATTTGGCAAAAAATATATGTAAATACCTAATATATGTAATTCGTTTTCTTTCTTTAATGTCTCTGACCCTCACTTTCCTATACTAAAGTTTGATTGGCCTTCGGGTAACTAAAGGTTGGACCAGACTGGTATACATCATATCTTTACGACGGTTTCGCAAGAACTTCTATTATTTCGCCTTCAGATAGAGTGGAAACCTTTTCCGATTACCTGCGGCTGGATTCAGACGTGGAATACTACTCTACGGGAGACATCCGTCGAGAATAACACATCGATCATGCACTTCATTAACTCGGACATGGAATGAAATGACAGATATATTTTCATTATAGCATTACTTCAAGAACGGAGCGTGTACGTAACATTCGTTATTTTTCCATTACACATACCTTTTCGAAAAAAAACAAAAACAAGTTTATCATGGGATAACAATATGGGAAATGCAACAACATTTCGATTTATGCGACAGGATTACTGACATTTTTCTTAGATTCAGGACGTAGTGAAAGTATCATGACTGCAACGTTATCGCATGCAATTCGATTTTTCTCTGTGTTCCGTCAACATCAATAGTGTGTATCGGCTGTTTCGGAAACATGTGCATATTGATGTCGGAACAATTCGTTTCCAATTTAACATACAACATTGATAAGAAATTTCAAAGAACATCCTGGCAAAAAGTGGACGATTAAAAATATTGGCATTTCTAGGAACCATTCTGAAAATAGACAGCAACCATTGTCATTAACCTTCCGTCAAGAACATTTTTAACAGATTAAAGAGGGAAGTGGTTAAAGAGATAGGACTATAAAAATGTTACTTCTTCGAGATAACTAAAATGAGCATGTGAAGTCAAAAGACATGGAACTATTTATTGTAAATTGATTCAGAGAATTGTGATTCGCATTTGAAATTTATTTATGGACTTCAGGTATCTATTCATGCAACCATGCATTGCTTGCGATTTGGGTGAGTAACCAATTAAAACATGAGTTGTTCTACGTGTTTCAAATAGCTGCTCACCCAAATCGCAAGCAACGCACGCTTGCATGAAACGCTAACCTAAGGCTCAGGCCAATCGTGATTCGAGTTATTTAATGAATCAGGCTACACAAGCATATTAATATAGCAAATGATATGCCAGAAGATGATCTCTGTATATGATACACATACCTATATAATATAATAATAATAAAAATAAAGGCATGGTTTTTAAGCTGAAGTTTTTAAGCAAGCTTACCTTGCAGGCGCTTGTTGCTTGCGATTTCTATAAGTAGCCAATACAAAGTCGTGTTACATGTAGAACATGTACTCAAACACAAATTTCAAATGGCTACTCACCCAAATCGCAAGCAAAACAAACAACGCACGGTTGCATGAACAGCTAGCCTAAGAGAGTTCTTTCTTCCCACTAAGATGTTAGCATCAATATATAATAAAGTAATTAGTAACTATAAAATTAACGAATACAAGAAATGGAAATATTTACAAATTTCATAACGTAGTTAAAAGAAGCATGTATCTAATCTCAAATAAACAATGGTTGATCATCGAAAATAACTATCTGCAATGATTTTTCTATATCTTCTTTAGAAAATTGAATATCAAAAACAATACAATTTTTGGTGTTGAAGTAATTTACCTGCATGGTTGCAAAAATGAAAAAGATTAATCCGAAAGTAAGATTTAATAATCTCCAAATTGGGAACTCTATTTTTGAGCGGATTATTCTCATTAACAACCTGAAATGAAGAAATGTGAATTAATTAAAGATACAGTGTAAATATTTTATTAATACTAAATGTATATTTTATAATATTATCAAATCACGTATAAATATAGGGTTGTCCAGGTATATTCCGATGACAGGGGAGGAAACAGGTCAATACTATCATGCTTTGCGAGACTGTTCTACCCAGTCGTCACTCTACCGACTGAAGTACCATTGGGAGAAAATCTCACAAACCATGAACATATTGACATTTTTATCTTCCGATCGATGTAGACCCGAACCACATTTTATAAATAAATACAGTTCATTTGTGAAAACATCGTCGATATGAACTACCACTTAAAATCACACTCATACAAATAAACGACGTACTTTCTTTTTTGTCTTCTACGACTTATCAAGAAGTGGAATTTAATCTACATTAAATAACCCATTGACTTCTAAAACGATACTAGACTGCTTGATGCCATAAAAATAGATAATAAGTATATGAACTATGAAGCCAGGGAGTGCAAGGGATAGTAAATCTTGATCGTCCATCACGGACCAAACGTTGATCTCTAACTCAGATTTTTTTACAGCTGTTATCGTTGTGCGGCCTGTTTTTAAATTAATATCTTAACGATGTAGATCACCCCGCTATCTTGGTATGACCTTTACATTGATTTGCATGGGAACTGTTTTACTCATTTTATGCCTCTCAGAAGTAGAATATTCAAGTTGTGCTTTCACGAAATTTGCCTTGGTGGTTATTTTGACTCTTGAAGAGTTTTGGTTTGTGAAGTTTCTTCAAATATATAAGTATAATGTATTATTAATAGTTTGCTATTAAATAACAATATGTCAAGGAGAAATTATACTGTTCGTGTGTAAAATATTACATTTCTACAAAATAGCACGAGTCAAAGATATCATGACGAGAAACTAGGCGAAAACAGAAGTTAAAAATTACGCTCGTGAGAGATATAAGACGAGTAAAACAATTCCCATGTAAGTCAATGGAAAGTGCGTACCAAGATGGCGGGGATGATCTACACAGTTAAGTCTTGGAAATAGCGTGAACATTATTAATAGGATTCACAGTCCGATAAGTGCATAACTTGGTAATTAAGACTAAAAAATGGATCACACACTGACATCAACTGTTAAAGTCAGAGTTAAAGTTTTGTCCATAGTGGACGATCGAGCTTAAATGTTCCTTCTGGCGTCTATCTTTAGATACTAATCCAGCACTGTACTAATACTACGTACACCTCAATATAATAACCTGAGTACTTACTTTTGTCTACTAGAAACAAATGTGTACACTAACCTATCCTTGTGCCAGTTTTCGTGTTAACTGCGATACAAATCTGTCAATTTTATGAGTTAATGCACTTTGAGGCAAAACCAAACAGAATTGTTAGTTCTATCTTACACGATGAATTACTCAACGCGTTAGCGTTTGTTTATTTCAGTTGCCATGCTACTAATAGCATTATTTTCGAAGATAATAGCTATTTTCTTGGTTTTGTAATATTATCGCCTTTTTCCAATATAGCCTGTCTAAAAGCCCTTTCAACACACCACTGCTCATTGCTTATAAACACTTAGCAGTATTTTACGTGTAAACAAGGGTTAAAAATAACCGGAAAATGATGAACCATTTATAGCAATAACAGAAAATAAAAGAATATTATTGTCAGTGGCAAAGTGTAATGCGATAATGTACTTTTAATACTAAATCAATATACTATTTTAACAGAAAGCATTTCATTGACGGTTTCTTTTATCTTTTTAACCGCCTTCACAAAAGTAGGTTTTTAATGCGTTGTGTATGTTGTATACAGCAGGTTGTGTCAGACGTGACGTCACTGGCTCAAACAAGATTAATACAATTAGGTGATAACCCAAAATATAAAAAGCCTGCATTCTTACGACCAACTTCAGGCTCCCATCTTGGTGTGCACTCTCATAATTCTGTGGGTGCATGCAAGAACCTGATAGATGACCTTTTCTACATTCTTTTCTTTAGTTCACAACGTTCGTGGTGTCCTTAAATCTTGCAACATTAATTTAACTCATTTCCCGACGTCATACAATGTTGAAATTTTACACAGCGACGTAAGTCGGGTGACAATACAATATTCCATTGTTACTGTAATATATTGCTATTTATTTATATGTTTTAAAAGCATATTTTAATTTTTAGGTTTTCTAATATGGACTTCTTTATCTTTTCTTAAACAACTCGTGCTGAAATGAAATGTAAAAAAAAAAAATGATGTTGTTTATGTATGACTAAAAAGAAAAGCATGGGGCACGCCGATTCAAGAACTTATAAAGTAACTGTATATGAGAGCGCGCCTTTTCTTTTTAGTCATACATAAACAAAATTATTTTTTACTTTTTAGTACGAATTGTTTAAGAAAAGTATGTCTTTAAAAAGTTTTTATATTTTTTTTTTGATGAGTTGCTATCGCAAAATATTTTATAGATGTCAAACTATATTATCTAAAAATGGTTATACTGAAACAATATTTGTTTGTCAAAAACATGGCATTTCTGTTCAACCTCCCATAAGGGACAATTCTTTCTAAGATCATTAAACCTTTTTTTTTTTTCGAAACTAGATAAATGTTATTTATCAGGATCTTTAATCGCAGAATTTAGGAGTCCTATTTATTCGTAACTTTACATATTGAAATGCTAATTTGGTTAAATAATTGTATTTTATTAATTAAAAAAAAAAGAGTAAAGCAAGCTGATCAGCTTTATTTTGAAGGCTTTCCCACTATCAAATTTAAGTTGTCCACACTAAGATGACAGACTAACATTACTATGCTCAAATTCAGGTTGTTCATCTATTTCTAATATCCTTGGTTAGGTCATTGACGTCACGTCTGTCACAGCTTATAGTTCGTTTTATGAACGTTGCTGGGTATTATGAATAACGTAGTTTTATTAAATTTTACTCGTGGTTGTGATTAACAAATCTTATAATTCATTTTTTATTTGACTGACTTTACGCACAGTTAAAAATCCTATAACAATGGATTACTATGAAAACGTTTCAAGATTTTCCGAATTTTCTGATTTTTACTCTTCAGCAGCAATATTATGAAGCCTTATGCGCCCGCTCTGTCCATCTGTCCGTCGTCGACAACTTTCTACTCAAGAACTACTAGGGCTAGGAAGGGGGTTGAGGTATCTCTGAAAAGGTTTTGGCAACATTACTTCAAACCCGTGTCATTCATTCAGATTGCAGGGGGAACAGAGATTATTTCGTTGCCAGGTATGGGGGTAATTTATATATTTGAAAATATACTAGGGCTACGAAGGTGGTTGGGGTGCCGTTATAAAGGTCTAGGCAAAACTAGCTCAAACCCGTATAGATGATACATATTCAAGGGGCGGTTCCAGATATAGGAGCGGCCCCAGAGATACGGGGGGCAATTTATATCTTTGGATCTACTAGGGCTAGGAGGATTGTGGTTGAACAGTCGTTGGAGAAGTCTCGGCAAGACGATTTCAAACCCGTATCATTCTTTCAAATTGGAGTGTCGGTTCCAGAAATAGGGGCAGTTAAAGTGATAGCACACAAATGTGTTTTGTACGTTGATTCTTTGTTTATTCGTTAATAAATGGTTATCTGTTGAAAAAGTACTTTTAATTATAAATCATATTTCAACAAAGATATTGTTGAAATATTGTTGATAAGATGTTAATTCAACGTGGATTCAACTGTTATTTTCAACTATGGTATAGATTTCGTTTCATGGGACTCTTTCTAATTTAATGGAATAAAATTTGTAATTAAAACTAATTGAATGCTATTAACTATTATTTTGTGTTCTCTTTTGTATGTTAAAAACCCGTTGAATTTCAATCTATATCCCAACGAAAATTTGATTTCGTTGATACTACATTAAGCTGATGTGTTTTTAACAATTATATTGAACTGTGTTCTAGATTACGCTTCATACATGTCTTTCTAAGTTAATTTTATAAAAATTGTACTTAAACGCGAATATAGTAAAGTTAACTAGATTTCTCATGTTATCATTTCCATGTTGAAAATAAATTGAATTTTAAATTATGTTTCAACGATAATTTATTTTCGTTAACAGGACGTTAATGTGAAGTGTTCTTTCGTGTGAAAGAACGAAAAATGCACATAACAAAGAAAGAAAGAATTCTTTGTTCTTATTCTTACATGATGGTGAACTGACTCCTGTAGCGACTGCGTTCAAGACAGCCTTTTACTACAAATAACGTCTTCGTAACATAAAGGGAAGAGAAATAGAGTAGTGACTATGAAGGCAGCTCCGTGGATGAGTGGTCAGCCTGCCGCACTATTAACGACGAGTGCGGAAAGTTCCAGTTACGAATCCCACAGCAGACGGTTGGAAAATTTACTGTTTGAAAATGAAGGCAAAGGACAAAATGCAGCTAAATGTGTATACCAATAGATAGCAAGACTCTCTGTTTTGGTCAACTAAACCCGTTTCTTCATCGTCCGCTTCTTGTTTTCATCCTGTATCTTCTCAACCATTATTGAATGTCGAATAAACCATTGATCAGGTGGACATCTCGGTATACATACAACGTTAAAATTATGTTTCGGTACTAAAGTTTAATCCACATATTTTCAGCATATACATGCTACTGGGATAGAACTAGGAAGATGGTTGACAAGTCGTTGGAAAAGTCTCGGTAAGTGGAGTTCTAATCCGTATCATTCATCTAGGTTCCAGGGCGGATCCCGAGTTTCGGAGGCGGGGCATTTTCAACTTCGGAATTACTTGGGCAAGGAAGGTGGTTGTGGTGCTGTTGGAAAGGCCCCTCTAAGACGAGTTTAAACCCGAATCATTTATCCTGATAGCAGGGGCGGTTATCGAGTTTTGGGAGGAATTTCAACTTTGTAACTATTAGGGCTAGGAAGATGGTTGATGTGTCATTGGATAGGTCAAGCGGCAAATTTTCGAACACAATATTCATCTTCAAATAGTATGCTCGCTGCTGAAGCCTGGTGGTAGCTAGTGTGCACAGTTCCTCGACTGGGATCCACCTCACTTGTTTCATGTGCTTTCAGAACATCTTGCTATTAAAATTTCAGAATTTAGTTTTGGTGTCTGTAGGAAATTTGTTTGTTTGTTATGAAAAGTAAAATGTTTCCTAATTTTTCTCAATGAATTGTCCGAGCGTAGACTGATTAATAAAAATAATGCACTAAGGAAAAGAAAAGTAATTAATCGTATAGAAAGTAGTTTCTAAAAGAGCATTCTCTTTCAATTGTAACTAAAACGGAGAAAATCAACTCTTTCTTTAAACTTCATAAGATTTTTTAAAATGTTAATAGCAGCGGTAGAAATTTAAAAGCATCGGGCGCAAATTTGTCATAAACTGAATATGGTAAACTTAATAAATTTGTGCCCACCACAATTTTTACCCCAATTTTACAGTAAAAACTTGTTCTTATAAGACTAGAAAAGCTTATTATCTCGTTTTCTATGCATTCAAAATAAGCTGATTTTTGAACAAGATTTTAATTCTGGAATACTCAAAGGGTCGCGTAAGATAGACATTTTCTGTGTCATTTTATTTTTTAGTGTTTGATTTTTAAAGAGCCTCTTTCACATTGTCATTCGGACTTCTTCACGTTGTCTGTGAAGCTTTCTGGGACAGAATCGAGCACAAAATTAAATTAAAAGGTCTTTCGATTACATTTTTTAAACTCTGGATTTAATAGTTTATAATAGGCGTTTAAATTTAGGTACAGGCATATCTCTACCAAAATTGACATAAACATTATTTGGCACAATAGAAGAATATTGGGGGTTTTCGTCCCCAAACACCACATTTTTAGGCATTTATGTACCTTAAAACTCAATTTTGTAATTTGTTTCCATACCCTTAAACACATCCGCACCAAACTTTGTGTAAATATTTTTTGACACAAAATAAAATACCGTACTATGGGTGTTCCCGTCACGAAGCTGTCAGCATTGCCAACCCTATTTTATAAAATGAATTTTCGAGCGCCTGATATGCTATTAAGAGAACCTCAGGCCCTCGGAGCCTTGTTAGTACAATCGCTGCACAACTTCCTTTATATTATTTCATTAAAACGTACAATAATGCATGTAAACGCACATGCTTATTTTAAAAAAATGGTAAAGAGCTTTCGGTGCTCCTACACTTATTTAGCTTCATAAAAGCTCTGAGTTCAATTTTCATCACTTCTTCGTATTACTTCTTTTTCAGGATGTTTAAACTATCAAAATTCAAAAAAAAAAGTTTCAAAATATTGACCGAAAGATCTTTACCTCAGATTTGATCGGTGTCCTTGAAAAATTGAATTCTAAGGTACGTTGGCCACACTAAGAGCTACGGTTTTTAGGGACAGGGAACACCGGTATTTTTCTATAGTGCCAAATAATGTTCTTACCAATTTTGGTACAGATACGTCCAACGAAATGGAAAGTATTTTAAAAAATTGAATTAAGAAAAATGAGTTGGCAACGTTGAACCACTGCACTAATTAAGACGATTCCGGAGGATGTGAGCTAGTCTACCCAAGATCTTTCCAACTACATCTCTGCCTCCTATCTACACCTTATGGTTCTTGAGATTTATTTTTTGGGATTATAAGATCCCTTATTGTTAGCTACTCTATAAAGGGCTCTAATTAAATAAAACAGAATTCCTTATTGTAACAGAAAAAGTGTTTATTTTACTTATGGGTTAATTACGTGAATGACATACTTATTATCTGCATTACGAACATCGATTACATTGTTGAAAATTTGTTTTGATGGATACTTTACATATATTGATAAGAAATAAATAAACAAATATCTACTGCCAGTAGATTACAAGAAAGAAAAAGTTAGACAAAGCAAACTTACGGTACACAATAAAAATGAAAAAAAAAAAACAGCCCCGCCCACATGTGCTACATGTTTCACATCTTCGGTCCCCGAGTATCCTGTAGGACACATAAATTTGTGATTTAAAAAAAATGCAGATGGCATTGCTTAAATATTTTTTGCCAACACTACCAATTTTTTCTTGTGCTTGGAAGTGGTGGGAAGTGAAGCTATCAGTATTTCAAGATGGTGACTCCAGTAAAAAGCGGCATAAGGCAAGGCGTAGGGGAAAATATATATTTAATTATCTAGATTTTTATAATTATTGATTTAAAATTATATTAAATTATAAGAAAATAAACAATGTGTAGTAAGCTTCAAAGAGATATATTTCCAAACGTCCTGGCTATGGCATAATTTCTGAAGATGTATCCTATAGGATACATCAGGATTTACTGAATACAAATCATTGACAGGTGTACATTTTAGTCAATTACATTCTTACTATTTAAAAAAATACTCGTTACCACATGGTATGTTTGAGTGTTTGATAGCATCGCTTGCTGGTACTTCATATTGTTCAAATATTACAGCAATTTAATAATCTGGGACATTATTTGTAAAGGAAATAGGATAATACCTTTCATTAATTTTTATCGAAATTAGGATGGAGCTTCTAACTGAAAGCGGCCTGAGCATCAGGTGTCTGAAGGTTTCAAATAAATTAAATTCAATTCTTACTGGAAGTGTTTACCAACTGGAAATAAGCAAGATGTGTAAAACAAGTGCATGCAAAAATACTACAGCAAACAAGAGGAAAGGAAACCCAAACATAAAATTACAGATACGACCCTTTTTAGGGTAAAAACCAAATCTGCGAGGTCTGAGAAAAACATTGTAAAAACTAAACATTAATGACACTCGTAATGAAGAGTTCAATCAAACTTATCTCCTAAACAAACCTGAAGCCAAAAATTATATTTAGCCAACAAGAAGACCTCGGACTTCCTACGGAAAATAGAAAATTAACACCAGAAACACTATAGGTAGCATAAATCTAACATAAATCACAAAAGACGCGAACTACACTGTAGTTGCAACCTCTAGCACTTAAGTATCCCACTCACCAGCTTCTTTATAAGCCTATACCAATATCAATATGCAAACGCACTTGAAACTTATACTAAAATGCCACCTTGGAAAAGAAATTAGAAATAGTTCCAGACAATTCTCACAAGTATAGGAGAACTCAACGAAATAAGAGATTAGTTTGCTTTAGAACCAAAATTAACAATTATAACCAATAGATCCGAATACTACGAAGAGACCCGGATGCACATATACTCAAACACAATAATTGAAAAAAGGAAGCATGAATAGATAAAAATAAACTGAAGAGTTAGGAAAAAGAATGTACACAAGAATCATACTAGAAGGAGATATGAAAATAATACCATACTCCCATTTTTATATATATATAAAATGGAAGTATGGTATATATATATATATATAT
>JAGDQP010027189.1:0-25229 GCA_022664845.1 Lepisma saccharinum
TTGACCTCAACTTAGCGCTGACAGGAAGTTTAGCGGTCGATTGTAGAGCTGACCCTTAGTGGTCTTCTTCTGTTATCGTCTATACATATCCAACAGTGAACCCTGAAATGGTGATTCCTGAAAACATTGAAGTGTCTCCTATAGTTGTATCCAGAGAACTTTTCAAAAGTTAGAAAAGTCACCATCAAATTCTTCATTAAACTATATTAAAATTAGACGTGTATCTAGAAGTTTGTTTCTAGGGGGGTTCCAGCGCTTTTGAGTGGGGATGGGGTCCGAAGTCTGTCTGGGTGTAAAATTTACGTAGTTAGTTTGGGTGTAAGATGTATATAATTTTGTCTAAAATTGTACTAATTTCACTAAAATAGTATCTTTTAGAAAGCAAGCAATTTTCCTTTCGTTTTCTCTCACCTGTCTACATATCGTGTACAAGGTGAGCACTCCTCCTCTAGACAGTGTGTGTAATAGAAAATTAATCTGCTACCACATTGATATTATATTCAAATAAATGCTATACTGTCAGTCTGTTGTTATTAAGTTTATATTTCAACGTGTCTGCTTTTCACGTACTGTACTGGTACCCACAAACCTATCGAGAACAATAACAAAGGGAATTTGGAAAGGATTCGGCCCTGGCTTTATTCAACGTACCATTCCATATTTGCCTCGTACATCCAGGGAAAACTTCAGTCAGCTGGGCTTTTGGGTGCAAATCCACGACCTTCCGAATAAAGCCTGCGCTCTGTTAACTGAGCTTCTGCTTTTTGGGTGTGTTTCTTTTTTCTTTTTTTCATTTAACAATTCGTAGAATTTGTTTGGGAAACAAAGTAAGACGAAAATAAATCATCAGCGAGACATCCATTGTGATAGATAGATCCCAGTCCATCGCGATTTACGAACTAACGTAGTGTCTTCAGCATTGCGTTGCAAGTGTAATCTGTGAACCCAGCCTCCATGGTCCAGAGGTACGGTCGAGAAACTCAAGATTGATACTGAAAAGACATTTCGATTCGAGTCCTATTGCTGATCATCTATCTTAATTGAAGTATTTCAGTGGTTTCCTTATTTTTTCACCAGACGAATGCCTGGATAATACCTCGAATAATAATGCCTTGGCCCGGAAGGTGCTTTCGAATGACATCATCCTTCAGATCTGTGAAGGATTTAGTCCATAGATGCCTGTCTCACCCGTAGTTTTCTAAAGTGTCACGTATGAATACATCTTTCAATGTATTGGTGATATTTTGGATGTCAAGTTTGAAACACTTGCAGTGGCCACAAGTCTGAAGATGTGTGGCAGATTGTCTGCGGGTGTAAGGCGGGCACGGGTTGATTTGGTTTGGAGTAATGATTACACTGAGAGTCCGGAACCTCATATATCGGATTGGACGTGACAGATGATTATTCTCTCGGTTGTGTTTTAACCCAGAACGAAAAGAATCATCCGTTTCCTAGAGAGGCCCACCCATCGTGGACCGACAGAATCTTGTTCCATCTGCCAAACGGAATTGCCTACCGTCGTGATATCTTCGAGGTAACCCATTTGTTCTCATACTAGCTACCGATTTTCCAATGGGTGTACAGTTTATTGGTAATTTGAAATAGAACAGAAAGGTGCTTTCAGTGAATTTGTGTATGAGCGCTCTGCTGGTTTTGTCAGATATAGTAAAGAATTTTGCTTACTTTTTGTTTCGTTTATTACAATTTTCGCCAGTCAATGTGATACAGCAACTGTACTGCATACTAAAATCAATGAAAATATTTCTTTTTGTTTTAAAATGATATTAATTTAAATAATTACATGAAAAGATGAATTCTTTTATAAATACAGGAAGAATTTATATGTATTTATTTAGAATTTGTAGAACCTTCCGCTTAGCTGAATGGTCATCCCTCTTGCCTTCGGTGCGAGAGGTCCTGGATTCGATTCCTAATGGGAGTTTCCAGTTTCTATATTTACTCACTGCACTTAAAAAAATTTTGGGAAGGTTCATTGATATATTCAGGATTGTTCATTGATATATTCAAGTAATCCTAGAAAAATCACCGAGATATTTCCTTTGTGTTGTTGTTGGAGGTTGTCAGTGTTCAGTTCCAGTGTGATGTTCGCACATGCGCAGAAAGAGAAAACTGTTCCGTATCATAACCAAGCATTCTGATCAAGTGCTTGCTGCCGCCATTTTGATGACGTATTTTAGCAGAAATTGGAAATATTCTCAGTGAATGGGAATTGCAATCCCTAATTGACAAATAGAAAGAAAAAAATATTAAAACATGGCGTAAGTTGTGGGAGTAACTTTGATTATATTTTCGGGATTCGGGCAACGTATTTCCGACCCTCTATACTTTTTTCATCTAGTGCGTTCTTATCACTGGCAGTTTAGTCCAGCCAGTAAGACGCTAACTGACAACCTGTATTCAGAATTCGCTTCAGGCTTCTATTTTTTCCTATCCCTGAAAACTGTAAGTTTTTTTTTTAGCAAAGTTACTGGAAATCTCCAGGCAAACTATACAGGATGTAATAGCATTCGACAATAAAATTCGTAAGATTATTCTAGAGAGAAAAGCTAGCAAAAGGTCTTAATTAAGGTGGGGTCGAAAACGTTTCATTTCCGTGATAAGCGGCTATAAGGAACGAAATTTCGACAATTACATATCAAAATTATGACAAAAGTGCGGACGCTAGATAGGCAGTTTGGCTCAATTTATTGGTACCCTACTATATAATTTTAGTGGTATTAAATGTGCCGAGTTGGGCTGCATAACATTAGGTAGTGTGGCCAAAATGTGAAATTTCAACACCAAAATTATTATTTTTTTTTTTGTGTGTGTGTGTGAACAAAATACCTATATTTTTCTAGGAAAATTGTAACAAAATTGTTATTGATTTGATAGCCATATTAAAAAAAAAAATGCCCTCCGCGCATGTGCAGAACTGACAACTGAAACTATCTAGCTCAGCATACTAAAACTTCTGTGGAACTTGACTTACAAAATTGTTAACAGTGTAGTTTCGCATGTGTGGACTCCAGTTTGCATTTGATTTCGAAGTTATAAATCCATATATGTTAGTTTGGTTATGATTTCAACTAAATATGGGCTGAACTGTTATCTTTCAAATGCATATTTATTTTTAAATATATAGGTAATACACCTAGTTAGAACTAGGAGGCGACCTTATATCAGCGCATCAGCTTTTCAAATTCAATTGTACAGAGGAAATCGCAACCTTAGGTGTCCCTGATAAAAATAACTTCGTGTAAAATTTCTTTTCTTTCACATTCTTATGACGAGTAAAATGGATTGGCATGTTTCAAGATTAAAATACTGGCGAGACCAGTGCTGTAAATAGGGGTGACGCAGGGAATCGCCGTACCCCCAGTAAACTAAAATTTGTGTCAAAGGGGAACGTGAGGGGATCGCAAACTCTGAGAGTGAACGCACAAAAAAAGCCGTTGTTCATCCTCCCGAGAGGCGGCTAAATGACCCTTCGTCACAACTTGTCGAAAACACCCAGAAATATTTAAAAACTATTACTCCACGTGGAGTAGAGAAGTAAGTCTACAAGAATGATAGTGGTCATTGGTAGGAAGTTTCTGTCCCATTGACTCATTCGTACAGAGGTCACCGTGAAACGTTCCCGCAAAAAGTATGCGAGACACACTCTGTCATCACATCCTCCAAACACATACTTGTGCAAGAAAGTGGACAAAAATCTTCCCTTCGCGCTGCTTGGAACGAACACTGAAATGAAAAGTCAGAACGATGTTTTAATTTCGATTAGTAAAAGGACGAACAAACTTGCCGGATATTGGAAATTAACACTTTTTTTTTTCAATCCGCAGTTATGAAGATAAATTTCTTGCTTCTTCTTACAGTTTCTTTTTCGCAATCCTGCATTGCCTTTACTTTTTTTAATCCATAGTGAACTTTCTTGTGCGTTCCTAGAGAAAAATCAATTTCCTACACTGGGTGAGACTAAAAGCATTTGTATGTGCATTGAATTTGGTTTAAGGCCTTTAGGCATCTAAGACTCAAGCCGGAATAGGGGAGGGAAAAGGATTAAGGAAGGTGTCGGGCAGGGCCTATGTTGAAGATGCCATCCCGGCATGTGCCTGGTGTGACTGAGGAAAATCCTCAGTCAAGATGGTCGGGCGCTGAGATCGAACCCACGACCATCTTTGAGATCCCGAATGCTACGCCAACGCTCTACCACTTAGCTACGGCGGCTCGGTTTGTTTGTGCGTTGTATACTCTGATTCATAGAAAATGGCCAATCAATGCACTTGCTATATACATCAAATTGCACGAAATGGTAATAACAACCGAATATTCTATATAGATGTGAAACAGACGTTCCGTTTGTTATGTTTACATTGTATCTTCGTTCGATTTTGCCAGATTATTCAAGTTTCGAACTCTGAAAAAAAAATGATTGGCCATTTGTGTTAGTCTGAGTATACGTAGGAAATATTGGATACTTCGTGGCTGATTTGTTGCGGCTTACATTTTTGCTCCAAGCTATTTAACAAGTAATAATCGTTTCGTTTGTAAATGTACAGTCTACAAAGTCTTGCTTTGGACCTTTAATGATAATAACGAGAAAACTTTGTGCATTACAATTCGTTTAACTCAAGGATGTAATATCACTACGTTGGCCCTGATTCCAAGAGAATTAAAAAAAAAAGAAGATAATTCGTGGTGGTGTCCGCTGCGGTGCTGCACAGCGAACACAGCATGTGTTACGACCAGTTCCGTTGAGCGCTGGTTGATTCATCTGACTACATGGCTACCTTGACATCCATCTCTGAGGGAGGAAGAGATTCCCGGGTGTGGTACACGTCTAGCAGGTGTCGTGTTACCTGTCCAGCACGTGTTCTTGTCAGGTGAGATTTACCACTCCGCCACTGTTATATGTGGATTTTTTTTTTTTCGTATGACTTGCTCTATTCTCAATGAAAGTTCATTTTTCATTTGTAATTTCGACCTACTGGAAGAGAGATTTCTGTACACGTTTACTGGATAAAACATGGCCGCAGATTTTAGTTAAAATTAGAGAATTAATTGCAGCAAATAACATTTCCAAAGTATTTTTATTAGACTTCGTCCCTCTTGTTACTCGAGACGAATGCCGGGATTCCATCCTGATATATCTTCCCGGTAGTTCAATATAAGAGATGTATAGTTAATTCTGATTTAACCCAGTTGAGGCTGTCACACTAGCACTATCACATTGTGGAATAAACGTTAAGAACACATGCATTGGGTTAAATGAGCGAAATCAACACCGACAGCTGTGGTCACCCTGGAACACCGTAAATGTTCAATTAACACAGCCATTATGTGGAGTGTAGTAGGCTATGAAGAATGGTGCACATGGTCTTAGCAATAGTGATATATATATATGACTTTAATAATCCGAACGGAAGGAATTGAGTTCATATTTAAGATAACATATCAGCTATGTTTCAGGCGAACAAATATTAATAAATCGAATTGTTCCTAGCAATGTATTGATCATTTGAAATACTAATAGTGTTACTAATTTCACATGTTACGTACCGAGCTGTCGTAGCCCAGTGGTAGCGTTCGGGAGGTCCTGGGTTCAATTCCAGCGCCCGACCATCCTGACTAAGGGTTTTCCAGAGTATTTCCTGTCACACCAGGCAAATGCCGGGATTGCACCTTCAACTTAGGCTCCGGCCGATGCTTTCCAGCATCGTTGTCCCTCCCCTATCCCGGCCTGAGCCTTAGATGCCTAAAGGCCATAAAATAAAAATTCAATTCACATATTAAGTTTGTAGTGCAGAATTTTATGATAATACTACGTACATATTTGTTGCTGTGAAATTGCGATTGAGTATCTGAAAATGTCGTGTGATATAGATGGTAGAGTGCTCGCCATGTGGTTGGGAGGATCCTAGAGATTCGATTCCTGGTGCCGACTATCGTGACTGAGGTTTTCCGTGGTTTCCCTGTCTCGCCTGACAAATGCTGGGATTGCCTTGAATACGGTCAGGGTCAGTTTCTTTCAGAATCCTTCCCCCTTGCTGTTATATGTTTGAATATATATTGAGTTGCAAAATTGACCAAATTAAGTTGTATTTGGAGATTTTAAAATAAATATATGTTGATGTGTGTGTATCCATGTTCCTGTTGTTAGATGTATAGCTAGTTACAATTGATCGCATTAACCTCATGGCACGTGATGATAAATGTGTCGTAATCGTAGCAGTCATATTTATGTCAGCATATACTTGAACTAATCAGTATATTACTGAATTTGGAATAGTGCCAGTCGATCCTGATTTGAGTAATTCCGCTATTTACTAATCTCACCCAAACGAGTACACTACATTACGTGTGAAGCTACTAATCTCACGCAAAATAGTAAATAACTTTTGCCATATATCAGCTTGGTAACCTTACACACACGAACTTTCATTATAAAAGGTATAGGACGACCTTCAATTGGAATAACCTTGGACAGCTAAGCACCAATCCAGCGACGTTTGCCACTAGACCACGGCTACTGTCTGAATTAGATCACGTATCTTGACGTTCGAATTTCTTGATAAAAGTGCGAATCTGATTTTTTAAATCTGTCTAATCATAAGAAGATATTTTAAAATGTTATTTTTTTGGAGAGTTTTGTGTTGGTTTGTGGCTACCTTTATTTATATCTCCATTTTCCATTTCCATGCCCAATCAATGGAATATTAATATTGTGGGCTAGCATAGTTGTGTCACACCATTACAAAAGAAAACGTTGGAAGCCGTTGCTGAACCGCATACTGTTGTAAAATAGCACACGCGCACTGTTGGTGTACACCAATCACGCTTGCAGAATTGTACCAACGATTTAAAAAAAGATAAAAGAAAACCGCTCAGGAAACAACTATTGTGTTGGAACTGTGGGATGGGATGAGGGCTTTGTTATTGGTTGGCTTATGATCTGGCTTTGATCTCTCTGTGGTTATTCGGAATTTATTTATGAGGAAAAAGAGGGAAGAAGTATCGTACTAATAACCATGAGAGAAGAGGGGGGAAAAGAAAGGGCTTTTTCCTTTAAAATAAAAATAATATCCTCCTTCTGCTGAGACGATTTTATATGTCAGTGTCAAATTTTGGATTTTGTCCGTAACCTCGTGGGTGAAGTACTTCTTTGTTCGCTTTATGATAACATGCAATCATTTTGTCAACGTACTGAACTCTGCGTACCGTTGAAACACTGACCGGAACAGTGGTATTGTGCACGCTGAGAGATTTGTGTCTGTGGTTTCATCTCATGCCTAGAGCGCCAGTTGAACTTTTTTTTTTTTTGCTTTTCAAACGTTTTATCGTTAACAAAACTATATATTTTTTTTTCCTTTAGCGTGTAATTCCTTCTTTCAACACTCGATCATATTCAGTATTTTTGCTATAGGAATTATCTCAAATCCAGAGCTATTATCTAAAGACCTGACTTTCTTTATGATATACAGTATGTTTTATCATATGTTCCTAATCTGTTTATGTAATTGAATCGCAAATTAGTAACACTAGGCATAAATGGAATTGGTAGTAAGAAGTGGGAACTACACGGTAAAAAAAAAAAGCACTTGGTGCATAAAACACCCCCCAAATGACAATCGTCTGTTTGCTATGCCATAGAGTATTGAATTACATTTGAATTTTATTTAACATTTTTCGGTATCTTTGGCTCAGGCTGCTATGGGTTAGGTAGATAATCGGGAAGGGATCAGCCAAGGTCTCTTACGGTACCATCCCGACATTCATCTGGTGAACCCCAGAGTATTGAGTTTATTGCAAATTTGCCCAGAAACATTGTAAATATAATACATCCATGTAGCACGGGGCATTTTTACACTACGCTGTGTAAAATAAATTATTACTCATGTGTTTCCTTAACTAACTAATTCTATGACTTACGGAACTCGCAAGTTCATTGCCGCAGTAACAATCGTTGTCATTGGATTCTATCCTGGGCAACATCAAATAATGACAGTGAAAATACAATCAAGTAGTATTTTATTTTACAATGGTGGTATAATTTCCTTTATATTTTTTGTTGTAATTTTAGGTCAAATACCATATACATGCTTTAGAGACCTAGCAGCGGGGGCTGGGGGTCATCATTCTGTTTGCCAACCCAACAAAGTATTTGGTTGTATATACGTGTATACTAAAATTTACAATAAATGGTAAGGAACGTTAGCCCACAATCATAGCCTGTTCGGACTGATAATCCTTTCTGAGGCCACACAGTTCCACTGAACGAGTACAGAAATGGTACCTACAATATATATGATTTGACCGTCACCTTACCCCATTCTTTCCCGAAAAGCTTTGCTAAAATTTTGCATTAAATTAAATGGAATGTTACCAAAATAAAATCGAGTTAGATATTATTTCCTTTACACAAACATCTTGTGTGTGGTAATAGTTGACAAATAACATTTGCTATGATCGGTACTCGAAACCTGATCTCCCAGTACCGGCCAGATGTTCTAGCCATTATAAAAACGGCTTTTTTCTAAGTATTTTTTTTTTCGCTGTTGCGTTCTTGTGTGAAGGAAATAATATCTAACTCGTTCGTACTGCGTGATTTGGAGAAAGAGTCCTCAACATAAATTTCTGCTTCTAGCAAATTGCCTTAATTTCGATGCCAACGGTAACTGGGTCAAGTGAGGCGAGAGGCATGCTCCGTGCATGGTCTACGGTACTGCCTATATATAACACGCGCGCCCGGGTAATTGAGAGATCCGGGTTCGAGTCTTAGTTACGACGATGGTCATTTTTTTCTGTGTATGTTTTAAATAATTTAGTCAGTATGAATGAAACCAAAATTTAAACTATTAAAATGAATTTATTGGAAGATGTTTTTCTTCTATTGTAATACGATAAACAAAAATGAAACGTAAAGGTCGCAGTAAAAGCAGTTAATTATATTGTGTAGCATTTAGTGTTTTAGCCACAACAATTTTATCATTATTATAGTGTGTCGGCATATTACATGCTTTTCTGTATCCGAATCTTGGAAATTATCACGAAGACGTTTTTCCTTTTAAGTGGTAACAGAACTGACGTTTACCTACTAGCCACAGGTCTATGCTGCCATATGTTGCAAACCACTAGTAATGAATTCTTATTAAAAGAGAGACTTCTTTTTTTTTTTTGCACGAAGACGACACCGCTACTACTGTTCAAGGTGATTATGTTTTTTCGTGCTACTTTTACATATGTGCGGCGTCGCCTACCAGATGAGCTGACACCTTGTGTATGTTCTTACTCAGAAAGAGTAAACACGCACTTAATTCAGCCATAGAGGAGTAGTGTATAAATCATGTGACGCTTGTTGCATGTCTCTTGGTATTTGCCGCACCCTTATTCACTTTTTTTTTTTATGTGTTGTCATGTAAAATCGTAGGAGGTTTCTGTTGCACTGCTGGTAAACTGGTAAATTAGAATTCGATCTTGTTGGCATGCATTTTTCTACACAAAACTGTTTCTGTGACGTCGAGAATGTAATTGTGATCACAGCTCGCAACCGAAATAAAAATTTTCTAACAGACTTGTAGCTTAATAGTCTATAATGTGGCTACGATTTCATTTTTTAATCCGTATATAGCAATTCTTTGTCGCCTGTGATTTTCCTCGTACGTTGTCAATTACTGGGAGGAACATAGTGATTTACACACCCTAAAAAACTCTGAATCTACCAGTTGATATGTCTTTAACACCTACGCAGAAAAAAAAACTGTTTGTTTGTGGTTACAAAAAAATTGTTAGAATAGGACCCGAATTAAATTGAAAACGTAAAAGCGCCGACCAGGAATAGAACTGAGGTCCCTGTATTTTTGTAGTATGACACGCTATCTGTATCGCTACGGTGCCACACACTTTCTCACCGACCTGTTTCGAAGCTCATGTTGAAACTTTAATAGTTACATTAATATTATAAAATGGAATATTATTGCTTGTCAATTACAGAATTTTAGAACATCAGTTAACAATTCTGGAGTATTATTTTGTAGTTAAAATCTTGCTTATTTCTGAATATTTCATGTGTTTGGCACAATCGAATGAATAACATAGAAGTGAGTTTTAAACAAATTTTGGTTTGTTTGATGGAAGAATCGTAGTAAACAAAGCCGATTCTGAGTTTTAGAACGTATTTGTTACCCTGGTAATCGACGTAGCATACAAAGAAACACTTTAATGCGAAATTAATTATTATTAATAAACGTACAGGAAGTCTTATAGTACAGTAATATTGTATTTCTTTGCAGTTACGATGTTGGAAATTTTAAGTTCTGAAAATTTTCCTGTATGAGCTGAACTCCACTTAACTTCAGCCAACAAGCGTTGTGGGCTGGTAGGTAAGGCGTCGAGCTGCCAATTTGCCGATTTGTGTTCAAGTCTTCTCGGTACCATCGTTTTTATTAACTCGCTTTCTTGTCTGTCTGTTCGGTACACATTTTGCAATCGATTTTTAACTCACTTCCCATCATTCGATTTCTTTGAAATTTTGTAAACTTGCTTGATTCCGATGACAATACAGGATTCAATCATTAGATATAAGACAGAATAATCCAGTTAACTGTAATTAATTAAATAATTGGAAATTATCCTTAAATGCACGCAACGCCGCATCTATTGTGTGAAGTTTGGGTTGCCTGTCTCGCAGGGAGTTTAATATTCATCTATTATACATAAAAAAAATTAAATAAAGGATTTTTAAAAGAACACGCTTTTTTAAGATGGACTAAAAAGTAAAAAAAAATAATAATAATAAATTGAATTAATCTTATGAATCGGAAAATAAAAGCGTGCGTGCTCTTGCTTACCTTATCATAAAATCATAATATCTAAGCGCACCCACACTTTTGTTTCCCGATTCATAAGATTAATTCAATTTATTATTTTATTTTTTTACTTTTTAGGCCATCTTTAAAAATAGTTTTTTTTTTTAATCCTTTCTAATTTTCTTCTTTCTTCACTGGTGCCAAACAAATTCGTTTACAAACTTGTGTTTAGAACAAATAAAATTTTGTTTGGGCCCTATTTGAACTTGAGTTGTTGTTGCTAACCACAAACAAGGATTTTTCTCTGTGCATAGCAAGAATCATTGGCACCTTTTATCGTCGTGATGTACCGAGTGCAGATGGAACGAAGAGTTATATACAGTTTGGACAAGAGCGTAAGATTAGAAAGAAACAAACTAAGTAACTCTATATGACTAATACAACTCGAAAGTTCATTGCCGTTCGCAATTGGATTCTATCCTGGGTAACATCAAGCCAGTTTTCACCACGAACATCTATCTAACTGTCGAAGATCTCTTCTGATATTGTCTTCCCAACGGCCTGTTTCTCCCCGGCTTACCAACCAGGATAGAATATAATTGTTTTTCCTCTATCCGAGCTACATGGTCTGCCCATCTTAGTCGCTGTGATTTCATTATTCTTATAATATTCGGCTGAGTCATACAGTCTGTGGAAATCGTCCCTCAGTTTCCTCCATTCTCCGGTTATCTCGTCCTATATATCTTTCTCGGAACCTTTTTTTGAAACACACGCAGTTCATGGAAATTGCCATGGTCGTACTCCAACTTTGGCACTTACACAATATTACTGGCAGAATAACCGTTCTGTATATTTTCCATTTCAACTTTCGTGATAATAATCGCGAGGTTAGGAGTTTCATGACTCAGTAGAAACATGAGTTCCGCGATGCTAAGCGACCTTTTATTTCTTTCGTGACCTAGTTATTGCTTGTTATGTATACTTTCAAGTACAGTAGAACAGTCGTAATCCGACCTTCAATGTTTCGACTTCTCGCATAATCCGACCATGACGCAGATTGATGAATTTCGACGGATTACTGTAATTGTCCTTTAAATACTACGTACATTGTAGAGTCAGTCAATTGGTGACCAGAGCGTTCTGATAGTTTGCTTTGCGAGTGTCTATTTTGAAAGCAGTGGCTTTTGACCAAGTCGGCATTATTTTTGTACTTTTCGCTTAGTTTTTCATAATTATAAAATGGATTCCTTTGAAATTTATTGTATTAAATACTTTTGCTCTTCTGATAATTCGACATTTGTTCTGTTCCGAAGATGCCCTCAGTCCCATAGATGGTGCTGAAGTGAGTGGAACAAAATGACTTATTTTAAAGACTGATACCGAACCGCCGTGGCTCAGTGGTAGAGCGTTGGCGTAGCATCCGGGAGGTCGTGGGTTCGATCCCAGCGGCCGACCATCTTGACTGAGGTTCTCCAGGGTTTTCACTGTCACACTAGGCAAATGTATTGATGGTACCTTAAAGATAGGCCCCTCAGACCTTCCCGAATCCTTTCCCCTCCCATATCCCGGTCTGAGCCGTAGATGTCTAAAGGCCATGAATATAAAAATTCAAATTCAAAGACTTACCGTAGCATTGTTAAAGAATTAAAAAATGATCCGGAGAGTTGATCGATTGAAAGACTGGATATCGAACTCAAAACTTCTGTGCCCGGTGAAGGCGTAACCATTGAGCTATCCACAGCTCTTGTAGAAGACTTGCTCAGCTAGCAGGAAGTGCTGAATTAGGTTCTTACAGTTAGTTCAACGAACATTTTTTTTTCTTCATGTTTCTACATATTATTGCAAAGAGAATTTCAGTGCAAAGGGAATTAATATCTTTTAAGGAAGCTCACCAGTTAGTTTCGGACTTCTTGAACCGACTTCAAAGAAACAAATTGATTCATGTGCTTTTATATAGACTTTGTCCAGCTATAAATTTTGAATGGTTGTACCGATTTTGATTAAACATTCCGCATTTTATATGTGATGTCCTGTTGTTAAACTTGATTTTGGTAAACTTTTATTTTATATGGACCATTCTAGTAACTTTGGACTTCGGTCCGTCACGATTACATTGTTAATGCCCTGCTAGTTAAAATTCACAAACACCCATGTCCGTGGCGGGGTTAACCCGCTAACCTAACGCCTCAAACCACACAGCTGCCTGATCGGCATGTCCTGTTGTATATAGAAGGATAGAAAACGTGTTGTGTAAATGTTGAATCAATTTCCTGTGAGATAGACAACCCATCTTACACGTAATAGTAGCAGCGTTGCTTGCCTTCAAGGATGATTTAACGGGGAAATCTTTGTTTTGTTGGTTTGTTGCACGACTTTCAAAATTCACAAAAGAAGAGCAAAATAACTTTTCATTGTGTATTATTATTATTATTATAGTGCTCTTGTTTCATTTTATGTGGATTTGAATGTTTGAATCCTGGCAAATAGAGAGTTTTTACTCCGATTTCCTAGCTTGGGGACTGTGAACAACTCGGGATAACCTTTCAGGATGGTCAACGTGAACCTAAAGTCTTTGACCGTAATCACTGGGTCACGAGGGCTTCGTTCCCATAATGTTAGCGGTGAGCCAGGGATTCTGCGAGAAATTCGAAATCGGAGGTGTATTGGAATCTCATAGGAAATCTATTAGTATCTTCTCTTTTTTTTTATTGTTTTTCTTGCAGCTTATTTTCATGTCTGAAAGAATGTAGGAAAATCTTGGAGGGTGGGGTAAGGGGGTGCGAGCCAAAATGCATGGGGTGAGGGTACCAAACTGCTCCCCCTTTGCAGATATGGCTGTAGATAAGTCCGGGATGGCCGAAGCTTCTATTTCTTCTAGTAGTAGCACAATGTGAATAAAACTTCGTTGGCGGCAAGCCGTTGATCCTAGTAATAGTTTCTTGAATACCTATACGTTTTATTCACATTTGGCTACTATTGCGAGGAAAAGAAGGCTTGGCCGTCTATCCCGGAATTACCCTAATGTATGTTCGGTGCAGCGTCAACTTTTTCTTATATGCATTAAATCCATATTTGTAAGTAATAGAGTGGATCCGGAGTGGCTCCCGGTACATTCCAAAGCCTAATTTCAGTATTGCATCGAAGTAATATACTTTTTTATGCATATAAAAAGATGCACTTTGTGTACGAATTAATTATTTTTGTAGAGAAGTGATTCATATCACCTGACAATAAACGCTTACAAATCCGTAGCCATTCAACTATCAGGTCATGAAATAGTAATGAAAAAAAAATTGAGTGTTTTATAGTTACGCGTTGGAACACGTATCGATTGGCTGTTTAGGGTTACCCTAGCTTGTAAATAGTGCGTGGTATTTGATGTTTTCATCGTTGGAAGCCACAATACACAAGGAAAGAACTTACACAAAGAAGAAGAAATGATCATGGTTTTTCTTCCCGAATGCGATATTTCCAGCATTTCATCCACAAACGTCGTATAATGCAGTTTATTGCATCTGTTGATGTCTTTTGCACGGACAAACTATTCTATTTTCTTTAGAAAGAAAAATTTCCGCAGCCTTTTTTTATTTGCTCCCTGTAAAGGTAAAAAATGCGGTTTTAATAATGCGGAAATGTGTTTCAAACCAGTTTGGACAATCGATTGCTCGAATAATAGAGATATGGGTGTCACGGATCTTAGCAGATCATGAGCTGTAAAGCTTGTGGTTAAGTATTATTGAAGCTGTGAAATGTTCATTACGTGGAATGTGAGTACTCTCTCTCTTTCCCATATAAAGTCGTAGAGCAGGGAGTTGCTACCTGTGTCGGCACACTTTTGAGAATTCTGTGATCTCATGTTCGATCAACCCAAAGAGGGTGAGTTTTGAAATAGTCTTGTTAGTAAGAGCATCTCCGCGCTATCTACAAGCCAATGACAGTTTTAACACACCACTGCAGGCTGGACGTGAGATGTTTATTGCACCTCGCCCCTTGGTCAGTTTGCTATAATGAGGTTTTCACTTCAGAGAACTATGTGTATGCTGTCCGAGAGAAAACATTATCTCAACAGAAAACTCAAGCTGAGGCCATCATGCCAGGGCGTCATACAACTAATGCCTATTCTCAAACGGAGCATTTAAGCCGCCTCAACAATGTAAGATAGCAAACGCAACGGGACTAATAGCACCTGTGTTTCGTAGTTACGACCAGGAACAGAATATCCTCTTGATTCTAAAGCAAAGAACAATTCTGCAAACGAGAGGAGTCGTTAAGATTTATTGCTTGTTTTGTGGCTCCTTCGCTGGGTAGTTAAGCCAACTTCGGTCATATCATTGAAAGTACATCAAACAATGATTGTAGATGGAGCTTGAAATTGGACTTTCGGCTTCAGATTGACGCTCTTGATAGGTTTCGTTAGAAAAGTCAGCTGATCAATTATTCTGAAATCTAGACGTTACATCATGTGTTCGTTCCTACTGTAATTTGCTACTGCGATCAAAAAACTGTTACGGATTTACTGCTTGGCTCTTTAAATTGAAATGAATTCCTCGACTTATCGAGACTTCGCTATAGTATAGAGCATTTTCTAATATAATGTAGAGCACCTTAACTCAAAAGTGATGTCTTAATTTGACGGGATCTTTCTTTGGATAATAGTGGAATATAGGCTACTGCTGTGGCCTTAAATTATATTACTAAATTTGACTATGAAAATGTTTCGATAGTAAAGTATTATCGCTCATTATTGTGTGTAAGATTTATTTCTTCGGCAATAAGATGCTATTACTCGGCCCATCTTTATTATGTATTCAGTGCAGTGGTAGTAATTACGAATAAGTTTGTTTGTCTTTTATTTGTTCGTAGCATTTTTCCTGTATTGGTATAATTAGGAGCATATCTGTAAAATTACTCACATGTTCCTTATACTGGTAGTACATTTAAGAAGACAGTATTCCTTGTAGTCCTGATCCCAAAATGTTGACTTACGTATTTTAGCTCACGAAGTGACCGTAGCTCAGTGGTAAGCGTTGGCTTCGCATCCAGGATCCTGGGTTCAATCCTAACGGCTGACTATCGTAACTGAGGTTGTCCCAAGGTTTTGTCTGTCACACTAGGCAGATGTCGCTATGGTACCTTCGAATTAGGCTCTGGCCGGCTCCTTTCAATTTCGGCTTCCGGTATCCAAATAGCATGAAGTCTTATGTTACCCATACGACACGTGTTGTTTGCATTCCATGTAACTTTCATTATGTCGCCGTTCCGCAGGGGCTAGTACCACTTTAACATTTAATACATGTAAACTTTGCGTAGATGTAGAACGGATGCATCAACTAGCATTTTGAATGGACTATCGGAAGCAATACGAGACCACGCCAAAGCTGATCTTATGATATGAAAATGTCCATGAATCCAGTGCTGACTACGTTCCACGAAAATGTCATGCCGTAACATTTTTTTTTTTTTTTAATTAGAATATATTTTTCAATGCTAAAATTACAAGGAATACTAGTGAATTATTTGATTGCGCATTGTGTGTAAGTGTGCAGCAATAGGTGAATAATGCATATAAATTCGTCTTAATGTCATATCGTCATATGAAATTATCCATATATAGTACTCAATATATGATTTGGGATGCATATTTGAAACTAGCTTCTTGTTTTATGACCAACGATTTTGCGTTCTGAATGACCATCTTTTTTTCTGAGACGCTTTGGTAGCTGTCATTCAAAATATGAATTGTTTGCAGAAACCATGTTTTCAGTGTATGCTTCAATAAAGGATGATCATTTAAAGGTTGAGTTCCTTTATTCACATATTTATAAGAAGCAAATAGATAGTTGTAGTTGCAGCCGGACCTGTGCGAATCGAGCTACCTTGGAATTGGATACGCGATAGGAGTAGTGTGGAGAGACTTCTTTCAACACAAGAACCCGCTTTCTGTCGTGGATTCGAACCTGTGCGCAGTTCAAATCTGGCGTTAATAGTTCGTCCTACCCACAGAAGCTTCTTGCTCGATTAAGAAATAGATCACAAACGAATTGAAACCTGTAGTTGCACTTTATAATAATATTGCGTCTGTCTGGTCATGGTTGTTCGTTTCATTTCTTTTACACTTCCTTCAGGAAAACACCCGTAATTAATTGTATACTACCCGAGTAACTTTGGGTTACCTATTAATTGAATCAGTTACGATGCCGACGCGGTATCTATCATGCTGTTGTGCTCGGTGTAAATGCTTTGTGAAGTTATCGTTCGTACTACCGGTAAGTTTATGTGGAGTCTGTCTTAGTTCCGCTTATGGTTATAGGACCCTTCTAAGAGTAAAGTTGGTTGGGTTGCATATAGAGAAGGATGTTAACAATACTGGAGCATGATAACGTGGGTCTTACTTGGCTCTCGCTCATCTCTTAAGAAGCTTATTTACTCTCTACTTTTTGTCATCTTTAATGGTGGTTAAGAGGGCTCCTCGCTCCAATCCCCCCAATTTTTGACACATATTTCAGGAACTAATAGTACTATTAAATATATAAATTCATAGGGCACTAGAACTTACAAATTACAAAGAAATGCAATGGACAGCGATCTCGAAATCTTGTGGATTGATGAGTGCCCAGACTTCAATTAAATAATGACGTCATAATCTTTGATAACGCATCACTTGACAATGGACACGATCTCGACAGTGCGTGAATGTACATTTTTGATAATACTCTTAGTTTTTTGAAATATTTTGAAAAATGTTATAAATGGGAGGGTTAGAGCGAGGAGCCCTCTTGAAGGAACATATTGAATATATATATATATATTTGAAAGCTTCCTTTGGTATCTTGGGTTTCATTGGAAGAGAACTTGCAGAAGCTGCCTGAGGGTGTCTTCGACGTTACTAAGATCGCAGAGGCTGGGTAATTGCAATCTGATAAATGAACCATAAAGGTTGGAATGGAGTTTATAACGTCTTCATTCGCGGACAGGAAGTAGCCTGGGCAAACAATGCTTTCAACTGCGGCGGAGCAAATAAAACGGCTCTAAAAGACGAGAGAATTTTATTCGAGTTAGTGGTGCCTAGAGGAGTCGTCGAGCATTGTTACATTGCAGCTTCTGATGCTTGCAATGAGAATGCATGACGTCTCAATTACTGGGGACTATCTTCCTCTTCCATCATGATTTATGGCTTCATCACAGATTCACATCCAACAATGCAGGAACTCTTGTCTCCGTTCTATATCTCTCGCCGTATCATTCGTCAACAACATTATTTCTATGTGACAGGAATACTGCCGTTTACCTTGCGCTAATGATCGAACAGTTAATCTGTTTTCCTTTTGGAATTTTCAGCAGTGAGAGAACTAGACCATCGATCCAACCGGTATCATAAAAACGAAAACGAAAGTTGTGAAGAATGTATGTGTGTGTTAGGGAGAGGGAGTAAGGTATTATTAACAGTTTTAAAGGACAATAACAAGTGAAAGATTATATACGAAAAGCTGATAAGAATTGTAACAATATGTACACAAATGTGTGTCATTTACTGAGGGAAACCAAATCAGAAGTTAATTTTTCATGTTTCTGTGATTATTGTCTTGTATTGCGTTTCCTTATTTGCACTTTTTTCAAATACTTTTCATAAACTTAACGATGATGTTGGTATTGAGTTAGATTAATGGGTACAGTACGATGTATGTTCTTAATAGTTTGCATTTCACAATGATGTCGGTTATACAGGTAACGCGAAGACACATTTGTTAATTTATTATAATTAGCTACGGGTTACCCAGGAAATAATGGTTCAAAAAGATATTAATAAACTTTCTAGTATTAATCATAATGTTAATATTTATATAATGTAAAAAAGTGTTTCCGAACCTTTTCATCCTATTGATTCCTTTATACAATCCAAATTTAAGTGTTCTGCTGATTATATTACGTTTTGTAGTTTATTGACGTTAACATTTTGGACTTCACATTTTAAATGAAACGCAAAGTGGAGTATTGAGGGTAGGGGTGAAAATGGACGTTTACAGGTAAATTTATTGCAATGCAGAATTTGAAATTTTCATTTTTTGTAAATCACTGATGTTGTGACGCAACAATGACATCATCCCCTAGTTCGTTGAATAAAAATAAACGAAAATATTTTTTAAAAAAAGTCAAAATGTCAGGAGTTCAACATAAAGGGTCGAATCTCGGCTGTATCTGGAGAATATTAAAATAAAATTAGTAAGAAAAAAGCCGAATAGTTAAGGTGTAGACGATTACATTTTGAAAATCATAGCGACGTGATCAGGTTGTCTGATACAACGCTTCAGTAATAGTGAACCACTGTTACATGTCTTCCCTGATTTATAGTAATCATTCTTACTCTTCCTAGATGGCATGGTGAAACAGAGACTCGATGATGGAGTTGGGTGCTATGTTAAGTTGTAGTCTTTGATCAACATTTGATTTTTTTTCGATATTATCACCTGAGAGAAGAATAAATGCTATAAAATTCGTTATTATTTATTGTCATTAAAAATTAAGTGTTTAAAGAGGCGTGTATATTTGTTGTATAATTTTATTAATTCAAGCCGGTGGTGCCTTGAACTCCTATATTTGTGGAGGAATGCTTCATGAACTTACTGCATTCACAAAAAATACATGCAAAAATGTAAATCCCGCTTTATATTGCGTTACTCTTTTGAAATAAAGATATGCCTTTGTAAACAATTATCATGTAAAGGAAACTTGATCTCCTTACTACCTGTATTACTTTTGTTTTCATTGGCTTACCCTAAAAAATACTCTTTGACTCAAGTGGCCAGCGCAGCAACTCGTATCGCTGCTTTATCTGGCTTTCGTTGTCGCTTCTTCCCCAGTGGCAAGCTAAATTTATTAACAAAGAAGTCAGCTTCCTTTTGACAGATTCGTGTTCTTTCTTGGCCCTAGTTTCACCCGTATTCCGGGATTTTATTATTATTATTTTATAGTCAGATGGGTGACCAGGTGGAGGGATTATTTTCTGCGAGCATAGTCACGGGTTTAAGTTCCACCGGAGTCAGTTAAACGGAGTGGTTCGAAGCCCCCCCTTTACCAAAACATGAAGATCCTGTCCTTAGATCACCAGCTTGTTTAGGACGTAAAAGCCAATCAAGCAGGTGACCTTGAACATACAGAATAGTTTTAATTGTAGATTCAGTCAATGAAGCTTTTTGGAAGAAATTAGTAAGCAGTGATAAATCTTCATGATGCTTGTTGTTGATGTAGATGAAGTACTTAATTAAATATGAATGATAGATTACTCTGATATGTTAATGTAAAAATTAGTGACAGAATCAGTTATTCCTGTCTGGCAACACTGTTTCTGTATTGTAACATTTTGCTTCTTTTTAGCAGATTTGCTACTGCTGCATACCGTTTCACAAAAATTATTTCCCCTCCTCCCTCCCAAATAACATGGCGCTACGCGCACCGATAAATCCCCCAATGAGCTGTTATAATTAGGCAGCCAGCAGCAACTCTTCAGCACATCCCTCTAATAAGCGGCTTCTCTCGCGATGGGTAATGACTTCCTCCCGAGAGGATCGGCGGCAGAGGGGTCGGGAAATGGATTAAGGAGCAATTGAGAGCGAAGCTTTACCGTAGATGGACGTTAATGGGTGGAGCTTGTTGCTTCGGCTTAGAACTCTCACCCACCAAGTCTTCAGGCATTACAGATATCATAGAAAAGCAGCCACGAAATGGTTTTAAGCTTTATTGTGGTGGCAACAATGGAAACGGTATTCAGCAATTTATTTCGATTTTTGCCTGGGTGGAAACTGTTTGGCGATTTTAGTCTGAGAGGCTTTAATTGGTGATATGTGAGGGAAAAGAATATGGAAACAAGTCATTTTACTGCCACACACTTTCGTTTCTTTATTAGGCCTATATATAGGCTGTACAGTATATATGGGTAAGAATCTTCTACTTGAAGATTATGGTGAAAACTATTATTATATTACCCTAAGTTACATAATATCTTGCTTGCTTAATGATATAGCACAAGAAGAATGTGTAGAAACGGCTCACTTCTTCCGTACTGCCGTGACATCACAAAATGCACTCAACCAAAATATTATCTATTATTTCATTCCGGTATACCCGGTCGGAGACTGGGAGGTTCGGGTCGCGGCGGTTGTAAATTTTTCTTCGTTAATTTCAATATCTACCTCACACAAGGTTGGTGTCAAAATTGGTAATAACATCTATTCTTTCGAACCCAAGTTTGCAGAACATATTCCTCAATAAAAACCTTCAAACATATGGAGTGCCTTGACTTCATAGGAGCTGGGAGAATGTCTAGGTGGAAGGAGTATTCTATATACACAGGGAATTGACAGTGCCGTGGTGGTGTAATGGATAGTATACCCGACCGGAAAGTGAGAGATCAGGGTTCGAATCCAGGTCGCGGCGGCGGTGATATTTTCTGTGTTGATTTCAAAATATTAGATAATTACGTGTTGTGAAAACAAAAGAAACAAGGACAATCCCTTAAAGTACCTAATCGCAACACAATAGTACCAAGTGAAACTACTGAACGAAATACAAAATTTTAGGGAATGATATGAAAGTGCTTGACGGAGATTTGAACCCTATAACCCTTCAGTGTACAAGGCCCCCACTCTCCGCCCCAGTTTACATAACCATTCTCCTACTGCGCTGGCAATAAAAGAAGGAAAAGAAGGAGCGGGACTCAAACACGGGTAATTCAGTTAAGAAGTCCAGCACCTTACCGACTGGGCCAAGTTGTCAGTCATAAGCAAATGCCAGAAGAAGACATTGTGCGCGTTCAGAAATGCCTTATCCAAACTTCGAAGACAAACTAAGTAACTGCCGCTACCCTTCAGTCAGTTTTCGATGGATCGAAATACGATTGACTGAGAATATTTCCCATTTCTGGAATATTGGCGGCAGCAAACACTTGGTTACGATAAGAAACCCGACATCATTTGTGCATGCGTGTAAATCACACTAGAATTTCCCAGTAACATAAAGAAAATGTATGGGTGCTTTTCCAGGATTACTGCTGATAACTGCAAACACTGACGTATTTCTGATATGTCAAGAAACTTCAACATTTGTAACATTGTTGTATCTGGGAAGTTTGGATATAGCCTATGAGGTTCTTAGTCGCCTGTAGTATGGAGGGCAGATAACACAGTATAATATTTTAATTTTGAAAAATTCTAACAGTTTCAGTCAATAACCACAATACTCACGTCCAATAATTGCTAAAATACCAAACATCTTTCTCGGGAAGTTCATAAAATGTACAGTGCAATTGATAGCGGGTTTCCGACAAGGATAGCGGATGTTCACGTAAGAAAAGGTGATTAAAAAAAAAACAACGATATTCTGAAGTCCAAACGGAGAATTTATTGTACAGCTGTCAAAAGAATTTGTTTCTAATTTATTGTCGAATAAGAAAATTATTTGCCAAATAGTTTTTTTTTTTAATATTCAGGTAGTTCAAAGAGTTAATTAGTGTAGTTTGTTATTAAATGTTTTTAAGTAAGGGTTTTGTGTATAACCATCGGAAAAACATATCAAAATGCTAACAAAAATAAATATTTTATACGCAGAAGTCAAATTTTTATTTCTAACCCGCATAAACCACTTTTGTAATTAACAGACATACAATTAACGAGTTTTCTGAGCCTTTAAGGCGGAATACGTATATCCAAAAGTTAATTGGAAAAGGGCGCCGTTTGCATCCCACACGACTCATCTGGGAGTAGTAGACATGTCTTGTAAATTTATACACATTTTGTCTATATCTCCTGTCTACATTTTATGTTGCAAGTGATTCTTTCTAAAAATCATGGAGGAGGAAGGGGAGGTGGTGGTTCTGTTTTAGAAAAAAAGAAAGGAAGGAAACTCAAATGGTCATGGCTTAATGTTTGTTTTTCTAAGAAATTCGATGGAAACCGAGTTTGAAGCAGATTAATCGATCTTGAAGGAGGTGTGGCGTTGCTCGTTTGTTTGGAAGACCTCCTGACTTTTTGAAGTGGGAACTATCATCTCTTGCGTACACAGTAAATCAGCAGTTATGAAGGTAATGAGAGAAGCAAGAGGTTAAAACAAAAGAAAAGGATATCATTAACTCCTCGCCACTTGGGAAGACTCTAGCTGCAGATATATTGGGTTCAACACCATTTGAAATTCAAATCGGCCAATCCTCATTAAACTTAACTTTTTGTAAGAGGTTGTTTTGAAGGGTCCAATTCGATTAATTTATAGTTTTCTCTACATGCTTTCCACGTTGGAATGTAGACGTAGTCGTTTCTGAGTGGAGTGAAATATAACTAGCCTTTTTTATTATTATTTACGTATTTAAAGTAACCAAACTTAATATGAGTTCTATGTAGGTTGAAAAGCCGACAACAGTCACAATGAAATACCTTTATTTTCGTAAAGGAAATTAAATTGATATATTTTAAACGTTGTTTACTTAGCTAGAATTACAATGTTCTACTTCCCGCGTTCGTTATATGGTAAATTACTAAATTAATTCAACATTTGTGTTATTTATATTTTTAACGGTTGTAATTTTAATAGTTATAATTAGTAGCAAATAATAATAAGTTGTTTGTTGACCATTAAAGACATTCAATAGCCTTGATCTGTTAAAGATCATACTTTTGTTCTCTAAATAGATCGTTGGCAATTTCATGATATCAAGGATTTCGACCTAGCAAGACAGAAAACGTTGGAGTACATTGGGTATAGATATTTATAAAATCAGTTTTATATAAAGGTAAGCAAGAAAGTTTTGTCGCTTTTTCACCCACCGCCTTCGAACATCGATATGTCACCTAAGACGTACCTGGAAGATCAAAAATAGTCCCCATCAGCATCGATGACCTTCTGCCAACGTTCTGGAAGGCCATGGATTCCATCGCGGTAGAACTTGGTGGGCCGTGAAGTGAAGAAGGTATCAAGTGCATTTTGCACCTCTACTATGGATTTGAACTGGCGTCCTCTAAGGTGATTGCCCAAGGAATGGAACAGGTGAAAATCGGACGGTGCAATGTCCAGGGAGTATGACGGATGCAGTAGTGTTTCCTATCCAAGGCGTAGAATGGTGTCACGGGTCATCCTAGCCACGTGGGGCTTAGCGTTGTCCTGTAACAGGAGGACCTCTTTGCGATTCAGAAGTGCTGGCTCCAGAGTTTTGAGTTTTTCTTGAACACGGCTCAACTGCTGACAGTACACAGTTGCATTGATGCTCTGACCAGCTGGTAGCAGTTCCCGATGCACGATTCCGCGAGCAGTCCACAAAACACACAGGAGGACCTTCTTATGGTGCAGTGCTGGTTCCGGCTGTTTTGGGACCGGTTCATGGGATGGATGCTAACCAATGATGACGGCGCCGTGGAGCTTCGTACAGGACCCACTTCTCATCACATGTAAACACCCTGTCCAGAAATGGCTCCTTCCTCAGAAGAGACAGCAAAGAAACACAGGTGTCTGATCGCGTTGCCTTCTGGCCCGGATTCAAATCATGTGGGACCCATCGACCCAACTTGTAGTGCTTCTAAGTTGATGGAGGTGCTGCCGAATGGTTTCTCCACTCACACTGAATTGTAGTCCCAGTTCCTAACATGTCTGGCCACTGTTCGCCTCAATTGCTGCCTGAAGATCATCTGGTACCTGTGTTGGTCTTCCTGCGCGTGGTGCGTCTTCAAATGTTTCGTCACCGTCCTTAAAATTGGTAAACCACCGCTGCACTGTCCGCGTAGTCACGAAACCCTCACCAAAGGCCTGGCATATCTTCCGCCCCGCTGCAGCTGCGTTTGACCCCAGTTTGAACTCGTACAGCATACACGCCCTTATGACGCTCTGTGGAGGTCCCATGTCCACTCTGTCCTTCACGGTGTAACTGAACTGCCACAACCAGGTAGTATGTTGGCCATTCTCACACCAGCAACTGCCCTTCGCCTGATCTCCATTCGCATTCAACTCACGGTGTGAGGGCCAATTGAACACATCCTCCACAAAAAGCGGCAAAACTTTCTTGGTTCCCTTTATATAATCAATACTTCATATGACCAGTTATTTCGTTTAGGTAAGGACAATGAGTTTTTTTTTTAAGTTACTCATTTATGCGAATGAAAATTAGGTAATTTCGTGATAGTACTAACTTGTCAGAACATGTCGTATTGTCATGTATTTTATATGAATTGGTACACTGATCTTTTCCCTTACCTTCTAGACTTTTTTTCTTCGCAGATTGAGTCAAATACAGTTCAATATATCAAGTAAAACATACTGTTTTTCGCTTTTCCACTTACAACCAAAATACTTCGTCTCCAGAAAGTTCTTTCAATATCCACACCTATCGCTTCGTTGCTTCTGTTAGCATGGAAGACAAAACTTGCCACCTATCGGACATTGCTTGGT
>JAGDQP010027190.1:0-25229 GCA_022664845.1 Lepisma saccharinum
CATACTTCCTTTTCACTTAGATTTCTTTAGCTTATGGGTCTCACATAACAACCATAGATAATTTCCATTAGAACTCCACAAATAAAGAGTATTTCTCATTTCACAAGTTAACAACACGGGTTGTTTCACTATTTCACAGTTATTTTCTCTGAAATTTCACATGGCTTTTCTTTTTTAGTCTAAAGAATAATGCTTACACTTTCCAGATTTTTGTATTTTCTTGAATACCTAAAGTACTTATTCCGTGATATTCACACGATCCAAGAAAAAAAAAACGACGTAGTCCTTACCTCCTCAAACATTTTTCCCAAACTGAAGCTCGAATTAGTCTCACAACGAAACCCCTCCTTGTTTTGTGTCTCATTCTCATTTACCAATCAGGATACAAATATTCAGCCAATCAAAGATTAATTTAGCAGTAATCTTACACCAGATTTTAATCTACTACCGTAACTTTCTGAACGTCAAAATCAGATATAGAGTAATACTAAACAGAGAAAGGTTTCAAGGCATAAACCATCCGCCATTTTTATACTTCCCATAAAATGCTCATTACAATACACAGAATTCGAATTCTGTATTTAGAAAAATCAGTGGTGTATCGAAAATAAGTATAAGTGGAGTCGATATCAAAAATTGTAAATATAAAGTAGGCTAGTTTTCAGCTTCTTGGAAATATTGCTTAATTCTAAGCAACCTTTTGTATGAAAAAATCTTGATAATCTGTACTATTTAGAGTTTCCGTAGATAAAAGCATTCACACTCTGATTATCTACGATAGTTCCTAAACAGTAGTTTATCAAAATGTTTTTCATTCATAAGATTTATTTTAGACTAAAGCAATAATTATAACAAAATAATTGCAGGCTCCACTTTATATTAAAACTTTTGAATTGGTTACTTTTACACGTATTGTTTTCTAAATATAGAATTTCAACTCTGAATATGCTCTATTATAATACATATTTTGTTTCAGTGTTAAGCATTCAAAAGTTTACTAGTTATTGGGATGGACGTAGTTGCTTACGTAAAATTGGTCCATTAACAATTAGTTGTCATATCTGCCAAACCCTAGGACATATCAAGAAGAACTGTTTCCTTTGAAAGTTGTTCACTTTTTAGTGGAGGTTCTAATTCAATGAGGGGTTCAGTGGTTTGAGCGCTTATCTCTGGTGCTTGGGGTCGTCGGTTAAAACCCTGCTCGTTTTTTGTTGGTTTTGTGGCAGACAAACACCGTGTGCATGGGTTTTTTTGGGGGGGGGGTTCTCCCGTGTCCTCCCAACAATCGTCCAATCACACTGGTCAGCATTTTGAAAAAAGTTTCGGTTGTTTACAAACTGATAGGTGATCCTAAATGATTTTTGGGTGCTGATTACAGAAATAACATCCATTTATGCCTATCACGTCAGGTTTTTTCACAATTCGCAATCTTTATTTCGAACACGACCGCCATTGAATATACGTATATTGTACGAATATAATTGCGAAACACACCAATAATATTTTTAACTGCAGTATAATTCAAAAAAACAATTTAAACAAATAAACTAAATTGCTTTTGTTTCACTAAACAATTCTATACACAAATGAAACTGTCATAAATCTTATTTTCTACGGTATATTGTTAAATGCACGCCTCTTTGTTTTCCTACAACGTCTGTCGTAACTGGCACGATCCCTCTTTATCATCCAACAGTAGTCTGCCAACATTGTGATATTCAATCTGACCTCACCAAGATTGTATGGGGGAAAATCGAGATGAGAGTGAAAAAAATGTATCTTGAGGTTCATATTACACCCAAGTGCATGAAAATGGGTCAACATATCTTCTACAATTGTTACATAGTCAGAGTGTTTCTTGTTTCCGAGAAAGTTACTTACAACGTTTTTAAAACTTACCCACGCGTTCTTTTCCAATTCGGTCATTGAATTTTCAAATGCATCATCTACTAATAACTTCCTAATTTGTGACTTTGTAAAAATGCCTTCCGAAACTTTTGCCGCACTCAGTGATGGGAATGTTTTAGCTACGTACTGAAAACACTGCCCATTCTTGTCCACAGCCTTCACAAATTGTGATCAATAAGTGGAGTGTTCATTACACTTTTATTATCTGCAGACAAATCACAGCGCTGAGGCCACTCTCTCACATTCCAGTGCTTGTCTCTGGCTCTACTATCCCATTCACATAAAAAAAACATGGGTATTTTGTATATCCTGGCAGCATTCCTATTAGAAGACTAATAACTTTCAAGTTAACGTAAACAGACCAACAGTGCTCTTCGTATTTTAAATTTGAAAGTGTTAATTTCAAGGTATTGTACGTTTCTTTCCATGTAACAGAGTATGCTACAGGAACTGATCCAAGTTGGTTTCCATCATGTAGAAGAACTCCTTTTAGGCGGAATTTTGAAGCATCTATAAAGAGTCTCCCAATCGGATGCGTTATAAGAAGCACCCAATGCATCCACAACAGCTGAAATGTTGTTGCAGAACACTAACCGGTCTTTTGTAGAGAAATACGGAAGAATTTCTCCCTCTCGGTGTCTATACCATGAGTAATGTGTCCCACTGGCCAAAAGGTGTTTCGAACGAAGTCTAGAACCAAGAACTTCTGCACTCTCCTTTGGTAGATTTAAATCTCGAACAAGATCATTAAGTTGTGATTGTGTTAACGACTGCGTAACAGTGCTAGGATAGTTGCTTCACTATTACTGGATGATGAAAAAAACATCCATAGAGACTTGTGAGTTGGGGATCGGTAGATTTTCACTATGAGAAACGGGCCGAATTGCTGAAGCTATGCTATCCGGATACAGTATGTCCTTCTTGTTCTTTGCATTGTATCCTTTAACATTTATTACACAGAAATAACAGTCATCATGATGGTTTCGAGGCTCCCTCCATACCATAGGTATTCCGAACTGCATTCCTTTCTTCTTACCGTTTGTCCAAGACCTCAGCGTCTCTACACATATTCTGCACACACTGTGAGGTGCACATGATTTATCTTGTCGCCTAGTTTGATACCAAAATAAGCCAAGTATGCTTTCTTTACGAAACTTGTAATAGGGAGTCTCTGTTTGAGCACAGTGCAACTGCCACACACATAACAGAAAATATCAGGGTCATTCAACCATTTACGTGATGTCATTTTCTAACAATTGAGTCACTGCACGTTAACCAGGAAGACACAACACAACCAACATAAGTACATTAAAACGTTTTTTTAAATAGCTAGCTTGAGTCACTGGACGATAAACAGGAAGACACAACACTCCCCAAATAACTACCGTACAGCGATAACTTATATAAAATAACATATTTAGAATATTACTATGGGAATTTATAAAGAAATTCCAAACTCAATGCATTTTAACAACAGTATATCAACACAAGATAAAGTAAGTGTTTACATTATTTTTATTCACGTGCAGTTGCAAAATGGAAGATTTGTAATGTAAAAGTACATGTGTTTTATACATATTTACACAGCGCCATCTATTGACAACATCTGAAACAACACCTTATTCTGTTAAATTAAGGAAAGTAATATACTGCAGTTTTGTGTAAAAACTGTACGTAATGGAAAAAAGCAGTTTTCATTTTCGGAATGAGCAGGTCAAAATTATTAAGAAACAGCAATTACATGCGAGACAACCGAACCCATGCTGACCAGTGTCAGCCATCCGCCCTGAGCCAAAGTTACCTAAAAGCCTTGAAAATTAAACTCCAATTTAATGAAAAGCAACACAAGATACCTTGGATGTCACTGGTTACCCTAGTATCATAATAATTCAATTCAATATATGCACTTATCCTATCTAATTTTTTATATCAAAACTCCAAGTCAAATACTCTCGTAATGGACAGGTACAGAATCATAAGCACAAAACTCCTCAGCGCACGTAACTTGGTTTGTGTATGAAATTTGGTCCATTTTACTCCTATTCGTAACTGGCTAATCCCTTGTTAGTAGAAGTAGAAGGCATCACGTTTCATTAAACTGAGAAAGAGCATCTTCATAACTTTCATCCAACGTTTTCCAGTTCATTGATTTGGACTACAATTCGTTTAAAACAGAACTAGATCGGCTAAGTAAAATTTGATCCCACACAATCTCTAATCTTTAATAAAATGAAGAATAGTTTTAAGTTTCAATTTATTTATGTGAAGATTAGTGCAAAGCAACGATTCCAAAGCTAGATGGCAGCACTACCTCCGAATATTTCTAATTTTGTTCCGCTGCACGAAATTGCAATGCTGCTCCTACAAATTCAAGCCTGGAGACTTCAAACTTTCAGGGAAGAAAGTTCATAGCAATTTCAAGAGTTCTAAGCTTGTCAGTCTCACAACTTAGATTAAAGAAAATAATAATAACCAACAGATGTAAACTGCACTTATTGGCTGGACCCGACAACCAATCATACTGCTTATTTTTTTTATATATTTCGCTCATCATTGAGATTTTACAAACGGGTCATACTTTTACCGTTCTATCAGTTACTTTTGAGTGTAATCTTTCACTATATTTTTTTCTACCTTTTTCTTTCATTGCCAAACACCATTTGCGTTTTCCCATCTCTTTCTTCTGAAGATAAATATCTCTTTGGCATGACTTTTGATTTACAGAAACTTCAGTTTCCTTCTCTGCTAGTGAAGATATGTCTTCGGAAACCGTTCGTCACTTGTTCGTAGTAAAGAAGCCAAGGTGGAATAGAACACATCAACAGAACTTTGATAAAGAACGAAGAAAGGAGTAAAAATAACACTAAAAAAAAAGAAAACGCCAAAGAGGAGAGAAAAACTGTTGAAGTCTAACCTGACAAATCTAATAAAAGAGAAGCTCTGAGATTCTCGATAATTCCATTACGTCAGCTTAGAAAAGAAGAGGTGCAAAAAGGAACCCCTTGCGCATCGATGACGTGATCTTGAGGGACTTGTGGGTAAAAAAAAGAGAAGGGAGGGAGTAGTGTTATGTTCTTCTTTAGGGAGGATGAAGAACCCGGAGATACGAAGAAGAGGTGTAAAGATCGTCTTCTTCATCTTCTTCTATGCAAGAGAAACGAGAAGTGGGAGGGTAGTGTAGCGTTCTTCACTCCATTTCATCCGAAGCGAAAGTTGATGAGATGCAGACAGCGACCTCTGTGAAAGAAGCAGCAAATCTGAGAACGGAGAATCTTCGAGGCCATTTCGAATGTATCTTTTTTCCTCCTTCTTTACTTCCTATCTAGTTCCCCCCCTCCTGCACGTAACCTGTTCCATCGTCTTCGATCTTCCTGAAGGTACAACGGCAAAAGAAGAAGACGGCGAAGAAGAAAACAAGCTAGTAGTAGTAGTAGTCTCGAACCCAGTTTCCTTTCTCGATGTTTGCATCAGAAGAGAGGAGGATTTGTTTAAAAATTTGATAAGGTACGAATGAGCGTTTCGCGATGCAGACGCCGCTGGTAGAAAGTAACAGCGCTCTTTTCGGAGTTAAACTTAGCAAGAATCTTCCTCTTGTCATCTTTTCAGTTGAGTTACTTCACAAACACGTTTCTTGTTCAACTGTTTCAGTTTATTTACTTCTTCTTCTCTCTGCTCTGAACTACTTTCTTCAATTTTTTTACTTCAACAAAGAAAAAAAATAAAACATCACTCTACCCAGCAAAACTATATCTTGCATGGAGTTAGTATTTTCTTTGAAGTTAAGGTTATTTATTTACCTCATATTCGAATCTCTGAATACCTGATGCGCAAAATTCTATATCCAGAAAATGAAGTTAAGACTAAATCAAGAACATTCTATGATAGAGGTTTTAACAGATGGTAATAATTTCTTTTGAACGAGAATAAATTCTAAAAACATTCTAAAAATAATAGTTCTAAAAATAATAGTTCTAAAAACAATAGTATAGTTCTAAAATCAAAATTACCACTTCTGGTAACAGAAGTAGTTTGAATCCAGTTCCTCTGATTAGTAGTTGAGTCCAGATCGGGCTGCAAAGATCACCCTTTAGATATCCAGATTGGGATTTTTCTAGAGTTATCCTGATTCACTATGAATATGCGGAAATGTTACCTACAATAGAGGCTTTATAGTTGCTCCCTTCTCCATCATTTTACTTTGAGAATTGCTAGCCAAGGGACGTTTTCTAGATGAAGTTCGAGCTCAGTACTATACATAAAAGCAGACTCTGGATTACCGGCATATTTTCCAATCTTCGTGCCTTTCAAATCTCCGTGGCCATTAGTAAGAGTAATAATAATAGCACAATTGACGGCTGGACTAGATTAATATGTGTTACTTTCAAATTGTTCAATTTGAATGGCGAAGAAATTTATTTTAATTTTCCGCTTCTTTTTGTAGCTTTTAAAGTAGAGTGACCATTTTTTCATGCTCTTTCCGGTGACATGTCAAATTTTGATTTGCGACTTTTCTTCCGCCTATATATAGTTCACAAGAGAAAATAATGTCCCCATAGGGGCACTGCTACCCGAGGAACACAACAATAGATCAATAAGCAGTTTCAGTTATTGTAAGGATTTGGTATGTGGCGCCTGGTAGTTGTCAGGTTCATGTTTCTTTCTCTGTGGAAATAGGGTTTGCTGGCAAAATACAAAGCCTGTCTGAAAAGTATCCGACCATAGGTTAGGAAAATAAAACCACACACCTGGAGTGTTTACATTCCTAATCACCTTGGAAATAGGACCCTTCATCATCGTCATACTTAACCCAACGATCCTGTTATTGCTGGAAGCATGGCTAGAACGCCTCTTTTGGAATTTCTGTCACGTCACGAATGTCGAAGCGGGTACCTTTGAGTATCGACTTGACTTTTTTAGGGAATAGCCAGACGTTGCATGTCAGTAGAGTATGGAGCTTCGCGAAAGACAGCTATGCCGTTCTTTGCCTTGAAAGATTGGATCAAGTATTAGGAATGGACCAGGGCGCTGTCCTGCTGCAGATGCCTGTTTTGTGACAGGTCTGGTCTGTTGCGACAAACTGCATCGCGTAGGCGACGGAGAATGCCAAGATACTACTCCTTCCAAACTGTCCGTCAATCTGGTACGCATTTGCGATGCACAATGCCACGGTAGTGAAAAAACACAATTAGCGTCACTTGTTACTCTCCCCTGACGTGCGGCCACCTTTGAACCGAATGTACCACTGTTTTATCTGTATCGCTATCGTCGCCATGGCATCATCGCCAAAATCCTGCTGAAGTATTGTTTCTGCTTGGCTATCTCCAATTTTTTGGTAAAATGTGGTTATTTTGCCCGAACGGAACTATGACGAAGAAGAACCAGAGGGCACTACACAATGGCTGACTAACGGATACTGAAGCAAGCCAGGATCAAGCCACCAAGCAGGCATGCGCATGAAGGGTATCTCCACCACTGTGTACAGTGTTGCCATTAGGACTGCGATATTTCGATATATCGATCGATCGATAGATATTTTGTGAATATCGAAATTTTGATATTTTATAAATATCGAATTGGATATATCGATACTTCGATATTTTTATATTTCTATACTTGAATATTTTTCGATACTTCGATATTTTTATATTTCGATACTTGGATATTTGTCGATGCTTCGATATTTTTATATTTTGATACTTCGATATTATTTGATACTTCAATACTTTCGATATTTCGATACTTTGATATTTTTCGATATCATCGATCGATATATTATCAAACCTTCGATATTTCGATATATCGATCGATATTTTATCGATATCGAATTTCGATATTCAAAACCGGATATCACACAGCCCTAGTTGCTATTCTACGTTCACTACTCTCCTCAGAAAAATTAATATCGGAAACTTTTCACACATGCCTTGCATTTCTTAAAGGTTGAGGAATTATTCTTGTTATTTTTACATTGTCCAGATATTGGGGACCAAAACATCCGGGGATGGAAGCGTTATTAAGCGGACTGTCCCCGAAAATCGAGGATAAATGGTCACCTTATTTTAAAGCACTGTATTAACCTTCATAACGCATAACGTTCATTATTTCGTTAACAGCAAACTTTTCTTCTGTATACATCAAAGACGGCTGCAAAGTGCAGTCTTAATGCGGTTTTATTTGCAGATATTAACTAAATTAAACGTATGAACAATTTGATCCAAATAGTTCTCCTTACCGTACAGAAAACTCCATTAATTCATTCGTCCAACACTAGCAATAAAAGGTTGTATGCGTCAAGGTTTCGACGAATTACCTTGTTACGCGACTTCATCCTCCCTCTCCCGACAAAAGAAAGATAGTCGATAAAACTAAAGGGGGAGAAGAGAGGGTGTTATATACATGTAGTTAAGACCGTGAAGTTGCCCCTTCCGATTACCCAGAACCTTAACCAGCATGCACGGTATACTCAAACCGGATCTTGGCGTGCGACTACCACTTCCGTTCCCCTTCGCTTGTAATCAAAGCAGCCTAAAAATAGTTGCTTTTGTTAAGCGATTTGTCTGTCTGTGTATTTGTGTGTGTATGATTGCGGTAATCTTCTTTTGTGGTTACGTGCCTTTCACGCCCTATTTTAATTTCTTTCCTTTTCTTTTGATCATGCTTACTTATGACTTAGTTCACGGTTTCTTTTTTTCTTATTTAGTGTTTGCACTGATCGCGCAGTTATTTTGAAGTATTGTGTTTGTAGTTTTTAGACGTTGATGAGCACAAATGTAGCTAATTTGCTCAGTTCAATCTTACGACCAAACACAAGGAAGTTTCATGAGGAAAAATACAATGATTTTAAGAAGATTCGCCATTTTTATTCACTTGATTCTAGATTCAATTGGTTCACTGTATGATCATGGAATGTGAAGATGAAAAACAAAATGGTTCAAGATTCGTATTTTATATTCAGTTGAATCAAGAATCAATTTGTTCAGATTCGTCTCATGGTGTTCCATATTTCGAGTTTCGGAGTGGATTGAAACAACGTGATGTTTTGTCATCACTACTGTTTAATTTCGCGTTAGAATATGCGATTCAGAAAATAAAATAGAACAAAAATAGGCCAAAATTGAATGGCTTGAACCAACTCGTCGTATACATTATGTAGATTTAATAGGGGACGATAAGAGGCACTACAAAGTAACACGATGAGATAGGTCTACACTCAAAAAAATTATTGGTGTTTATTAACACCCCCAAAAGGTGAAATAGAACACCTCTACCTCTACACCAATTCCAGTGCTGGGTAACACCTATTCTAGTGTTCGTTAACACTATCCGGGGTGTACTGACACAGTTAGGAGTGTTAAAGTTCACCGCTAGAAGTGTTAGGAAACACCTTCAATAGTGTTTATTAACACTCCTAACGGGGTTTCTGAACACCGGTAGAAATGTTTGTCAACACCAGAAACGGTGCTGGACACCCCGGATAGTGTTAATCAACACTAGAATTGGTGTTACCCAGCACTGGAATTGGTGTTCTATTACACCTTTTGGCGTGGCAATAAACACCAATATTTTTTTTAGTGTACAGGCAAACATAAAGAAAACAAAATACATGATAAGCCGAAACACAGAGAATGAAGGAAATAAATACATATAATTTAACAATGAGAACATAGAGAAAGTAAAATACTTGGGAGCATGTGTAAGAATAAAAAATGGGGTTAGGGAAAAAATAAAAAGTCGCCTAGCATATGTGCTCAGTCCCTGACTCATTTGTTTATCCAATTCCTTAATGAATTTCAATGGTGGATCGATGATAGATATACCCTCTGTAAATAAAATACTAAAGTTCGTAAGCAAAGTGATTTAGATCAGAATATTTGTTTTAAAAAATCAATGATTTAAATCAAATATTTACAGTACAGTAAAGTAGTATACAGTAAATAAAGTACGGTATTTTTAATTATTCTGTGTTTTGAATCATGCAAGCTTGAAATTTACCTTTCAGTCCTTCTGTGACAATAGGGTGTTATGGTGTAAACCAAAACCAAAGTCATCGACCTAGAATGTTAACAAACTATTTGATTGGTTCGATTTGATTGGCGAAACTTTAGAAGAGAACGTAGGAACCCAATACACATTATAAGTTTACAATTTGTATTACAAATGTGTCTATTTTTGTAATGCATAGGAAAAGGCACACACAGAAAACAGAAAATCCAGATTCTATTTACAAATCAGAGTTGTTGCAAATTTGGATCAGACCGAATGGATGATGAGAGAATCGGTGGAATGAAGAAAGTTGAAGAAAACGAGATAAACTTCAGAAAACCCACGAGCACGGTTTCTGTTCACCACAAAGCCCACATGGTAAGAGCCGGGATCGAATAGGGGACCCCACAGACCACAGGTGAGCACTCTACAACTGAGTGACTCCAAAATAGCTCTCATAGTTAATGGAATATTGTCATAGGATGTTCCCAAGTTGATAGTACAATTTTGAGGGATGAAAACTAAGTGAAATGAAGTGAAATTTATTTTAGTAAACTTACATTCTAGAATATTTCGTTAGGAAAAGGAGCCTGGAGATTTTTCTCAACATTGATTATAACACAGATTCATTAAAAGTGTTGAGTATAAAGAACGTCCGCCCAAGGGCATATGTTTATCAAAAGACATTGATCTTCTTCAAGACTTGCTGTCTGATGATCACTGTCTGATGATTACTGTCTTATTTATCAATTTCAATTCAACTTAACCAAGTACCACTTTTTCGTTTCAGAGGATTTATTTTGTCTGCTTCATAGGCACCAATTGGTTCCTTTTCATAAACGATACACATATGTATTGATGTAAAACAAAGTTGATGAAACATTCATTAGAATTTTTGTTGAGTTGTACGTATACTTTGTACTCCATCATCACCACTTTGTATACAATTCCTCTGAGAGTTCTAGACAGTTGATGAATATTTCCTGCACAGTGATGGTTGGTGGCTCTGATGGAGAATATTTTGTAAGGTTTGAGATCGGCGAAAAGTACTACGGTTTTCATGGTAACTGTATTTTAAGAAAATAACTTTTTCACGCATTATATCAGAAATGTTGGACCTAACCCTTCCGGAACCCTTATTCTGATACACTGGATTACGCTTCATATTTCAACCGCACCAGAGCTTTCAGACTATAACCGTTTTCATGCTAACGAGACTCGATTATTTAAATTTACATTTTTCATCTCATGTGAGACCAATTAGACCAATTTTCCAGGTTTCTCCTCAGTCACACAAGGTAAATGCTGGGTTGCTACCTAGAAACTAGGCTCTAGTCGACTACCTTCCACATCCTTTCCCGAACACTATTCTGACCTATGTAGTGTTTTTGTATGGATTGCATCATGAGCTGTCGATATTGTTAGAGGTTTTTTTAATGACATTTTTCTATCATTTCTGAGACTTTTGTAGCCAACGTTTAAGCCATTTATGTAATGTATCATAATTTCTACATATTCTAGTTCTGAAATAATAACATTTTGATAGAAAAATCTTACATAAACCTACATTTTTCTTTCTTTCTTTTTTTTTGTTAATTTTACTTAAATTTTGAAACTTTGAGCGCCTTGAGGAGGCAGAAGATATTAACTCAGATATTTCAGATTTTTAACCTTTCATGGACTTGATGTCAGTCACCATGTAAGCACTAAGGAGAGATGGAATTTTCGACCAGCCCTGTGCAATGTCCATTGATCCATTGCTATGTCTTGCGTTTAGAGGTAGAAACCAACATGCATTCTACCTTTTTATGATGTGTGAGTGTGTGTGTGTAGAGTATTTTTATGTAGAGTTTGAAGGTGTATGAAAAATTTCGCAACCTTAACTCTAACTAACCATAAGTTTAGAATCAATTCCAATATTAAGACCCAAGTTATATCCTTTTGAAAAATAAGGATTCATCAACATAAACTGATTGCATAGAACACTAATGTCGAACATTCTAAGTGCCAAATTTAAAATTTTGCAGGAGAAGCAGAAAACAACAGATTTTGCTTCACATAACGCATGCCTTCCAATTCCAACACAATTAGTCCAGGGCCAAAGTGCCTTAACCCAAAATTTCGGTATATACAATATATTTTGATGGTTCCTTTATGAAAAAGTGCTCTGAAACCGAATCTGATGGGTATACGTTTCACACCCTTGAGCGTTTCGAGATATGACGTCATCAATATGGCCGTTTTATAATATGTACCTCGTATTATGACGTTGATCAATAAACATAAAATATACCCATGTTTGGTATCAAATGATATATTGGTTCCTGCATCCCTGCTTCAAGCTCCAGTAGCAGGTACAGGACTCCTCTGAACAGTCGCGGAGTCTCAGAACCACCACAAAAGGTTGATGGCAGGAGTTCCACCTTCAAGATGCCTAGAAACACGACAAGGCAGCTTCCTCTGATGATGGGATGACACCTATGGATTCCTCAGAAACCAGGTATGATTCCACGATGGCTGCTTGCAAGGACAAGAGATTTCCGCACCAACGGGCAATCTCTCGACAAAAGATTGGTCTCTCGAATAACCTTAGCGATCTAGTTTAATCTCTCGTATTTCCCCTAGGAAAACCAAGGGGCAGCCTCTCGCATATACCAAGAGTGCACAATTCTCTCGCTCAGCAAGAGAATATAGCTCTCTTATGTTCACCAAGAGATCACTACTCTCCAATTTCCAAGAGGCCCCTCGCAACACTATCACAATATCTCGCAATACTCTCGCAATAAGAAGAGGTGAGGTATTGATTAAAATAAACCAACTACTTAAAGGTTGGCGCACTATATTTGTGCTTCGATATGATCTACAAAGCCAGTCGGTATATTAACTACCGTATAGCAAGCACTGGTTTTCTACAGTTAATTATTCACAAATTATAAACAATTAATTACCAGAATGTCTTTGTTAACGATCAAGTATCTATGTACCTTTACTTGACATAATAATATTATTAATAATAATTAAGATAATGAAGAACACAATTTTCCGAAGTTATCAGTGTCGCACGCCATTTGTGGGACACGCTAGTGACAACTGCCGCTACTTCCTCTGGAAGAGTGACCTTACAATGAAAGCTCTAGATGCTTGGAGATGATCTAAAGGAATAATATAGAGTGGATGGCTCACATCCTTGTGCGTTTTGAGATATGACGTCATCAATATGGCCGTCCTATAATGTGTACCTTGTATTATGACGTTGATCGATATACATTAAATATACCCACGTTTGGTATCGAATGAAAGAGTTACATGTCTGGAGTTGAACTAAATTTAGTGAACCTGATGACGTCCTTGCAGTGACTAAGGGCTGTAGTCGCTACCCTCTGAATAACCTTACACATTAGCGCATATCTTCTGCTACGGTGTGTACGCACTTCATCTACTTTTGCTTCATTTATTTAATTTGGCTATTACCCCGGTGAGATTATTATGGTCAATTATTTTGGTTCTACTTGATCGGGAACAAAATGCTGAGAAGTTAAAGAGGGTATAAGTACATGATGCGCGTCAGTATTTTATCGCTATCTTTTGACTGCAACAATAATTTTGTAGAAATTTGTAGTCAGTTTGAACAGATATTTTGTTAGCTTAGCTGGTCTTTTTATGCGGGTCTTGAGTAATATGAGATTTGACTTATCTTTTCAAAATCAAGGTAGAAGTTTGACGTTTCAATGTGTGGAGGAAGTCCCATCATACTATAATTACGGTCAGATTTGTAACTACAAAGCAAGTAAGTCTTATATGTCGACTTCAGAAACTAAGGGATATACGTGACATTGAGGAACAAAAAAAAACGAAGAGGTCTATATCTAACCTGAAATACGTGACACAAAACTGTCATTATGTCCCAACCAGCACATGATATCGGGCCAGTATTGGCCTAATACTGGGCCAACCTTGATCGATATTGGACGGTACTGGCCCAGTATTGGACCGATATTCTGTGCTGTATGGGACTGTACAAAGACATCTTGGTGCTCAATGTGTCTATCTACAAAATATAACAATTTTGTGTTCCATATACGAGGGAGTATCGAAAAGTTTTGCAATCACGTGGAAGGAAACGACTTTGGAGAACTTAGACATTATGATAGAATTAGTCCTTTACACAGTCGCCATCCTTGGTACGACATATTTCTGTCAGCGGTTCTTCGCATTGTGTGAGCGGTTGTTCATTAACTCCAGGCATAATACCAAACATGGATTGAAGTTGACTAATGTTATAATAAGAGATAGTATAGGGCGGCCATATTGATGACGTCATATCGCGAAACGCTCAAGAGTATGAAATGTATACCCGTCAGATTTGGTTTCAGCGCACTTTTTTTTTCATAAAGAAACCATCAAAATATATTGTGTATACCGACATTTTGGGTGCAGGCGAAAAAGCTCACTTGGGTCCCGAACTATATGTGATTGAATTGGCACTTGGAACACGGATAGGGACATGCGGGTGATCACATTGAACATGCTTGTGGTAAAAAGTGTCTTTTTAACAATGGCACTTCGAACGTTTAACATTTTCACTCTTCTTTTCTAGAACGGATTTTTAAAATTAATAATTACACTTTTCTTTGTCACATACACCTCAACAGTATCCTTTACAACACATGTAAAGGTAAGAGAAAAGTAAAGCATGCATTTAGAATCATAAATTAATGTGTGTATATCAAAACATGATACGTCTATGCATAGTATTTTTAGAATTCATAGTTGGATAGAGAAAATTGAATTTATTAAATTAAAGTGTAAGATTTACGAACGTGATAAAAATAAAAAAAATAATAAATTACGGAGATATTGAGGTATCATACGAGTATACCTAACAGTAAAAAAAATTATCGTGTCACTATCGGCCCAATGTTGGGCTAGTGACGACTAGTATTGATCAAGATTGGCCCAGTATCGGGCCAATGTTGGTCCTATATCTTGTGTTGACGGTCAACCTCGGAGTCGCTAAAGGAGGTAAGCGATGTGTGAAAGGAGATCGCTAGAGGAGGTAAAGAAATAGATAATATTAACAAGAGTCTCAGCTAAAAAACTAATGAGTTTTAAAGGTGTTTTATTTTGCTTGCTGTTTTCATAATAATTGAATATAATGTAATTTATTCAATAGATTATAAATAACTAGAACATTTCTTATAAAACACAGCAAATCAAGGTCGTTGTTCTGCTATAGAGGGTTATTCTCGTCTGCTAACTAAATGAACTTCACGAACTAGCTCTTTTGAACTGATCTTTTTTTATGAACTTGCTCCAAAGAACTGGTCTCTCAAACTAGCTGAACTTCCCATCTCTTGCTGTTTCACAGAATCCCAACCATCGATGCAGTTCAAACTTTCCGTGACAAGTTGCACTTTTCGTGACATTCAATTCTCAAGTGACCCGTTCGCCCACATCTATAGCAGAGAAAGACTTATATATCCCAGGAAAAGCTATATATCCACCCCCATCCTAAATATTGTCTTTTTAATGTTTGTAGGTTGTAAGGGAACATTTTACGTAAAGTGACACATAACGTAAACACTTATGTTTTCTGGTGTAAATAATAAAATTACTTATGTGGGTCGCTAGCTAGAAGATGTGGTAAAACGGGGTCTCAGGATGAAAAGTTGAGAAAGGCTTCACTAGTCTAATCAAGGCAAGTAGATGGATACACACGTTGCAATCAGAGCTCAAATCGGATTACTATTGGTAACCCGGCGACCCAGTGCGAAACTTGACCCGAATGAATGAACTGACTCGGTAACTCAGTCATGACCAGACTGATTCTGTGACTCTGTGTCAAGATGACCGAACTGACCCGGTGACCCAGTCTTGGCCCGATATGACCTGTCTTGACCGATATGACCTGTCTGTGGTTTGAATCAATTAATATTGCCATTTGTAAGATTTTTTTGACAAGTGAGCTCATGCATAGGAACTTCAGTTTTGAGAATATTCAAAGGTTTTAATGTTTCTATCCTATTTAATAGTTCAAGGACTTCAAACACAAAATTTTATTGCAGTAGCATTCCCGCGGGAGTATTTTCAACTTCCGGGCATAGTTTTGTTCTTTCCGTGGATATGAGACTATGGTATTACTACTGATAGAAGCTTTTCGCCGTCGTATTTTTCGTACTCTGGGGATAACATCCTCTCCCCGTCCCAATCACCACTGATAGAAACTCTATTCAAACGCAAAAGTGATTATTAAGGGAAGAATTAAAAACTCTGCTTTGTCCTCCAGGACACCGGGCGAAATCGGGTCACATGGTCAGGCGTAACCCAAGCATAGAGCCGATGATTCGTTTCAGCTATGGTTCCAATAACTCTGTTAGTATGAAAAGGAACAGTGTGCGGATTAACGGGTGAATAAGGGGGGAAATCTCCCCTGTGACTATGCATGTGCCCGGATGTATAATATATTGTTCATATCATTATTTGCTTTACGACAATATTTCATCCCCCCTGTAAATATTCCTTAACTCTCACACTGAAAAGGAACGATAGCATTCGCAGAACGTTTGTTAATTATAAAATGCATTAATTTGAGGACAAACGAACTTATCTAAAAAAATGTATACTTATCAATATGCATTTCAAACAAGAAGCGTAATTAAAAAGCCAACTAGGAGGGAAGAAAAAAATGAACTATAAAGTAAGATATTTGTAAGTATAACATGACAAAAAAAAACAAACAGAAGGAAAGATACATTAAAGTTAGACCTGATTTTAAGCTCTGAATGCCTACCTCAGCTAATTTTCATCCTGTGGCCAGGAAAATCTTTACAGTCGACCCGGAGCCTTAGCTTTCCGGTTCCTCAATACCCAATAGCAACAGTTGTACTGTACGTATTAACAGTAGGTTGATGGTATGCTTATTGTTAGTGGATAACTTCTGTTGTTGTTCGCACTACAATTTGTCCACAGGCTTATTATGGTGGGTGACCTTCGTACGAGCGGCATCCAATGAAATACCCGCTGTAACAAAATTGTCGTCTGCTTCTCCAGAATTTGCATGAGTTGTGAAGATCTAGCATGAAATAAACACTACAACGTTGCTGGATCTACGCTCGCTAGTTTCAGCTCTCTGTGACAGATAGTAACTGCATTCTCGTTGTTGCAAATGTGTGTGGAACTTGGCAACAATGCCTTAGGGACAAGACCCTCACACTTCCATCCCTTCAAGAAAACTTCAGCTTCTACTGTCACAGAATCAATGACCCAACAATTTGCCTCTCTCATTGGCAACCTTGTCGCAGTACAGTTTAGTTCTTCAAGGTCATCCGCCATAAGCCTGTGGACAAGGTATAGCGGCTTAAAAACTACCTTCGTCACAACATACCTGTACTACGTAATGCATTTCCGTTACAACAGTTACTTACTTAACCAAGTACACAAGACAAATACCATAAAAAAAGTAAACATTTACTAGTGATTCACTAAATAAAGAAACCTTGACCTTCGTTCGTGAAATCCAATAAACACAGTGACCTTTATTTCAAGCATAGTAAAACAAAAGACACTTAATTAACAGGAAGACAATTTGTAAATTCAACTAAGCACTAATAAAACACAGGGGGAATCGTTCTCATCCCCCATTTTCTCATGAGAACTAGAGCGAAAATGGGTAGAAGTATTACCTCACGTATAACTCATTCTCTTTGTTTTACTTTTCTTTTTTTTTTCTTACACCTGAAAAGAAAGTTATCGTTCCATTTCAGTCATCCATGAGTTGTTACGAGCTACATACACGCGAATCCTCGTCACTGTTGTCATGGAAACGGAGTTGAGTTAAATCGTTGGCACCAGGGTTGCCACGTTTGTCTTGTCATGAAAATGTGCTTCCAACAAAAGTTATGGAAAAGTTTGTGTTTTGTTTCGAAAACAACTGAACTATAAAATAGTCAAGGTATTCTCAAACAGAGAATATTAAGATTCTTTTTATGCACGTGAGAAAAATCTATGTGAAAAGAAAAATTGTTTGGAACTGTTTTTGAATGATACTTTTTGTTTGATTTTAGACAGACTGATTTATTCCTTACTGCGTCTTGAATATACTATTAGACCGGCTTTTCATGAACGCGATAGCCACGTTCTTTGGCGATTTCTAGGAGTAACCAATAGAAACAATTCATCATGTATTTCAGTTAGCTACTCAGCCAAATCGCAACGAAAGCACGCGTCTATCGCATGCATGAAAAGCCGGCCTCACTGTTAAGTTATGCTGCAGACAAATTTCTTCATACTGTAAGTTGCAAATAAATAATTACACCAGTACCATAGCGATTGCGTGGAGGCATGGGATGGCCTGTATGTCCAGGCTAAAGAACTGCAAATTAATTACCATTTTTCTTTGCCTTATGGTGAGTAAGTAAACAACTTCACATGCACTTATCAGATAATCTCAGAATTAATGCGTTTCACGAAGTTTTAATCCTTCCGTTTTAACTGTTTCCAACTTGGAGAATACGTGAACCCTTCGTGTTAAACTTTCAGTTTTAATATAAACATTTTTTTTATGCGTGTCAACGTTATGTTATGGTTTTGCAAAAGCTACTTTAACCGCGCAACTCTTCATTAACAAGAAGTAAGCATCCGCTATACTGTATGAGTGTGCATATATAAAGGAACCACTTGGACGTATTGAATTATTGTTGTCTTGGTATTCCTTCATATACACTGAAAATCAAAGTACAATTAGAGTGCACAATATGTCACAAAAAAGGTTCACGATATTTTCCAGTTTTACCACATTTTTAGTGCGTAATATAAAATTTCGTGAAATTATATGAACTACACCGCATTTTTAGTGCACCACGTATGAACTTTTGGTGTGCTGATAACCAACTTATACACAAACATTCAATTAATAGTAGCAAATATAGTTAAAGTGATCTGAAAATGTGTTCTGGGTAATGTGGACTTCAGTAAATATGAACTTAATGTGTCCAAAATATGTACTAAGGGCAGATGGGTCCATTGTGAAGAACAGTGAACCCTTTTTGAATTCCGGTGATGACGTAAGTTGTTGGGGTTTGAGGGAAACTTATTAATCCAAAGATAAATGTGTAACTAAGCGAGCCCCTGACAGAGAAATATGAGTAACAGTAGCGCTCCTAGTGTCAGGGGAACGCAACACCAAACAAAATGGATATTTAGTACTTCGCGTGGTATGACAGGTTTGGTTCTAACTTATAAGTCGAATTCGATAAGCATTTTTAAATTTCCCGGTTATATGATAGGCAAATCTCAAATGTTACCATATATCATGGCGTAGTGAAGTCTAGACTAATTCCCCTGTCGCGAAAGACACTGTGATATCATGGCTTATCCTGATTGGCTGTTGTTGTCGTTACCTAGCTGGCGATTTCCAATGCTAGAATACAGACAGATTTCTCTAAACGGATAGTCTTTGCTTAACGACAGTATCTGCCAGTTGCGTCATACACCATTCAGCCAATGAGGAGGGAATGCTTTACCTGTTATTTACATACCTTGTACTAAGGGTAAAAAGCCAATAAAAAGACACATTGAGCACACAAAACTCACAATTTTCCATTAGGTTCACATAAAGTGCACATGCGTTTATATAAAAAGTTCAATTTCGTGAAGCTTTTGTGCGCTCTTTGTACCAGGAGTTTTTCAGTGCATGTTTGAAGTAATGATAATGAAATATATTAATTCAAAGCAATTCGAGATGTCAAAAATTGACAATAAAAGTACATAATATAAAAGTTTAACACTGCAACCTTTCAAACATTTAATAGACGAAATTGCAGATAACTATTACAACTACTGGCAAATTAAGTTGATGGTAACATTTTCATGTTCATTAAAGTGTTCTCTTCACAGCGTAAGAGTTGCGCTGTAAATTAAATTGCTTGAATTAAACATGGAGTGATGTCATTGGATATTTCAAGCGAGAAAACTGTGTGTGAATGCTCTTTTAGTAATAAAATAAAATCGAATGTATCTTTGTAATCAAGGTATCCCGAGTTCGATTCCCGTTGAGAACACAAGTGATTCTGAGCCCACGTTAATATGTAGGCCCCGTCCTTAGAAGCTTACCAGCTCGTTAATAACAATTCAATCAGTCATCGAATGTATCATTATTGTCTGTCATCATCAAACCAATATTATATTGTATACATCTCTACCAAACATATCGCAAAAGTTGTACCGAAATAATTTCTGCAGCAAGTGTACAACTGAACATAACAGCCACTGAATAGCTTACCAACTAAACTGACTAACACTTCCAGACAAGTTGTGTTTAGTTATCCTACCTCATAATAGATAAACATGGCACTGACTCAATAAGAGACTGACAACAAAAGGGTGTTTGTGTAAAGCAAGCATTACATACTATTAAGTGGTCCCTTTTTCTTTTGGTTTGGTGTATAAACAAACATTTTAATGTGTTATAAGACTAATATTCGAACATTTGAAAGTATAGACCGTAACAATAGTCATGGCACAGAAATAAAATAAACTATTATGCCCTAATTACGCTTCCTTTTTTTTTTAAATATATTATCTTGGAAGGTTCCAATCGCCAAGTGTTCCTTTGTATATGCATCCTATGTACTCGGCGGATTCCTGGTTTATCCCCTGCAAATTTAAACCTTTTAATTATTTTACTTACGACTAGGAACAGTAAGTTCGCAGGAAGATAGCTATTATCTTTTCACTTTTAGCTTTTCAAATACTTCTGAATCGAACGATGCAAGTAGCAAATCCGCTTTCGTTTCCTGTGACAAGTTCAACACTTTACAATGAAAGTTAAATCTTTCTGTGTATAATAATATTTTGTCACGATAACAATCAAAAGGGTTAAATAATACATTTGACGAAGCCATGCTAATTTATATTTCCTACCACACACTTATGGGTTACTGATCCGTAATCCTCGTCAGCCACTTTTATTATCTTTCGTCTTTATAAATATTTTAATAAGTATTTGAAAGTTCAAATATATTTGCATGGGTTTAAACAGTAAGTGTATGTCACTTGCTAATGATATCCTTAAAAGATCTTTCATAGAACTAAACCGAAATGACCGATTCGTTTGTCTTAAGTTCATATCCCAGTTCCGGGGAAGTATTTAAAGTGCACCCCAAGTAAGTAAATTAACAGTACAGCTGCATACACTTAATGAAATCCATAATTGAATTAGCACCGTATATTACATAGGTTAATTTTGCAATCTGAAGTTGACTAGTATAATAATGAACAACAATGTATTCAGTGCTTATTGACATGGACGCCCATCTTGTGGTTCTCAGAGGGGATCAAAAGGTTAAAGTGACAGTTTTTCTATGATTTACTAAAAGTTATCAACAAGATAGCCACTACAATATTTACTAAAAAGGGCGCAAAAAGAACCATGCGATAAAGAACATTAAACCTACCTTAAAGTATACTGGAAGTTGATTGAAAATGCTTAAAAGAGTATAATAATGTTAATGACTTAGTTAGTAAACTTTAAGATATTATTTATGAAATATTTGTCAAATGTGTCCCCTGCAAAAGAAACTCTGTCCCAAAGTATCCGTCCTGGTTTACTAAATACGTTATTAGGAAACTCAAGGTGAAAAAACGTAAAAAAATAGCCTATAATACCTTTATATCAAATTCTGAAAATAGTACCAATAATGATCCAGATTAACAGTGGAAATTTATTAAAAACAAAACAAAACATCTTCCCCCAAATATATTAAAATTTCAAGGTCAGATTTGTGTAACAATGAAGAAATAGCTAATACGTTTGCACAGTATTTCCAATCAGTATTTGTATCCTCTTCTCAACCGTTCAGTAATTTTGATAGCAAATCTGAATACTGCCTGTTGCTCAAATACATTTGAGCGAAATAGAAAAGGCTGTCAAGAATCTAAAATCCAAAACGACAGTTAGGTCTGATGGTATACCCTCGTATATAGTGAAAGGATGTATTGATAAATTTAAATATTCCCTATTGATTGCGTTCAACTTGGCACTAAAAACATGTATTTTCCCTAACAAATGGAAATCTGCTTTAGTTTGTCCTATACCTAAAACAAACAACAGACGAGAAATTACGAACCACAGGTCTATAGCAATCTTACCAATCTTTTCTAAATTCTCTGAACTGATTGTTTATCAACGAATTATTAATCATTTGAACGCAGTTATCTGAACTAAATAATCCACGGTAACGAACCTTATTGTTACAGGTTTTATTGAAAACTTTTTGGACAAAGGAAAGCAAGTCGATGCAATTTATATTGGCTTTGAAAAAGCATTTGACAGACTTAATCACAATGTATTAGTAGATAAATTAAATCACTATCACTTCTCTCTGTTTTTGATTAGGTTCATGTGCTTTTATCTAACTAATCGCAGACGGTCTGTTCTATTTAAGGAACACAAATCTGACGAATATACAGCACTGTCATGAGTCCCGCAAGACTCGAATCGTGGACCGTTGTTATTCCTTTTGTTCATTAATGAGCTACCGCAATTCATAACAGATAATGAAAAAGTGCTATTTGCGGATGACCTCATACGAAAATTAATTCTATGAAGATGCCATAAAACTATAGCATAGTTTAGGCAACTTGACTAACTGGTGCGTTATCAATCAACTTGTAATTAATAAGAAATTTTATCATTCAGTACAAATAAAACGATTTATAGATTTAATTGTTAAATTCATAAGTAGGCCCGACGTAGTTAAAAAATCTTGGTGTCACGTTTGATATGAAATTGACGTTTAACAGCCACATAAAAAATATTACAAATGAAGCTTTTAAAATTCTAGCATTTGTAATAAGAATGGGAAGAAAATTTAACAATGTTTCTACCTTAGAGAAAATGTACTATGCTTATGTTCATTAGAGAAAAGCATTTCTGATCTGTTATTTCTTAGGAAAATAATTCAAAATGGCTTAGACTGCACAGACTTGGTATCATTGTTACAGTTTCGTGTCCCGTCATTAAAAATTCGCGTAGACAAAACTGGTCTCTTCCACTGCAAAAAGGAATGGACAATATAATTATGAACTCACCAATCTGGAGGATATGTAACTACCTACAATGAAATGTGTAGAACTTCCATCGAATTGGATATATATGTGATGTTTTCGTCTTCGAACGCATTTAGAAATATTGTAATAAAAATTGTCTGTAAATGAGCATTTTAAATATCGACATTCTAATTGGGTTACAAAGCTTGTTGTGTTGACAATAAATATATAAATTAAATTAAATATAGAAAGTACAAATAAACATTTCATTTTTGTTTTATATCTTGCATAGTATAATTTCCTCCGGCTAGGGATTTTTTTAAAAAAGAGAATGAAATTTATCACACAGAATATTGCTCCAGGTTAAATGTCGCCTTTGTCAACTATCAGTTAATCATAGTATAATCGCTAACTATACAGGACACTTTATTGAAAAAGTAACGAGTAAAAGATAAGGATACTGTAAAAAAGTATATCGATACTTCATCGATACTTGACGTGTTTTGCTTGACGAACGCAAATTTAAAATAAACCGTGATCCAAAGAAACACATATAAAATTTCTTTGGCTTCCGGGAAATGTGACGTTATTATTATCGATGTTGTCAGCACACACCACAATTCACAATGTTCACGATTGAGTTCTATATTTGAAGGTGTTCCTTTTCTTAAATCCTTCTCTCAACGAGTGAACTGACTTCCTCAGGAAGTCGTACAACGTATCGCTTCTTTCGATACTCAATACTGTTTCCCTGAAGTATCGAGTATTTGCAAAGATACCATTTTTGTATCGCGATACTACCCATTTATGCTTGGATTAAACTGGAAGTGGATGGATGATCGAGGTTAAATGTTTGGTCTGGTGTCTATCATTGGACACTAGATGATCACTCCAATATCGTTAAATAGAGTTCGATGTAGCACAACAGACTCAACTTCATCGAAATAGAATGAAAATTTTCGGTGTTTCTTACAAAAACTTATAATATTACTTTCAGTTATGAATTGTTTGCGCAGGTTAATACATTGATATTTTTCGTTTTATTATTATTTTTATTAACTCATTGAAGTGAGCGAAATGTTAACATTATTGTCGAAATATTTAGGAAGGTGACCTCTATTATCATGTGTAAGAAAGTAGTCAACAGTGGATAAAGTTAACAAAATGTTCACCAAAGTTTTTTTGAATCGTATTGAACGAGACTTAAATTTTAACCAGGGAAGGGAACAAGCCGGATTTTGTAGTGAATTTAGCACAATGGACCACATACAAACATTGAATGAAGTTATGGAAAGGACTATTGAATATGAACTTCCACTATGTTTGGGATTCATAGATTTTGAAAAAGCTTTCGATTCGGTCTCCTTGTCAGCAGTACTTAAATCACTTGAACATCAAGGCATCGAAAGTGCATACATTAAGTTACTGCGAAACATTTACTCGACTGCCACTTCTGTCATTAGACTGCATCAAGACAGTGAAAAATTTAAAGTTGGAAAAGGGGTAAGGCAAGGAGATTCAATTTCTCCAAAACTGTTTTGTGCGGTCCTGGAGAGTGTGTTCCAGAATTTAAACTGGGATGAAGTTGGAATTAAAATTAATGGCGAATATCTTCTTCACCTACGGTTCGCTGATGATATATTCCTGTTTGCTTCAAGTGCAGAAGAACTACAAACCAGAATGGAAGAACTGAGTAACGAGAGTTCGAAAATAAACCTTAAAATGAACTTAAGTAAAACAAAAGTAATGTACAACCAACATGCTGCAAAGAAGGAAGTGAAGATTAACGGAGAGACAATAGGCATAGTTGATGAGTATGTTTACCTAGGCCAGCTTAAAACATCGAATGCAAAGTTGACTGATGAAATAAATAGAAGATGTAAAATGGCGTGGAGTTCTTTTGGAAGACTACACTTTATTTTCAAAAGCAAACTTCCAATGTGTCTGAAGCGTAAAGTTTATAATCAATGTGTCTTACCTGTAATGATGTACGGCTGCGAAACTTGGACATTGAATGCGCAAACGACTCAAAGATTGAGAGTCACACAAAGAGCAATGGAGAGGTGCATGCTAGGAATAACCAGGAGGGACAGGAAGAGAAATGAATGGATTCGCGCACAAACAAAGGTAGAGGATGTAATCAAGACTGCGAAGAAGATGAAGTGGAGATGGGCCGGTCACATAGCTAGACGAACAGATGGAAGGTGGACGACAAATGTACTACAGTGGATTCCTAGAGAAAAGAAACGACCGAGACGACGTCCAAATGTAAGATGGGTAGATGAAATCAA
>JAGDQP010027191.1:0-25228 GCA_022664845.1 Lepisma saccharinum
CAATGGGTGTTCGGAGACTTTAGAATTGTACTGTGTTTTATGTTGGCTCGAACATTGTTTCAATAAGGTAAAAATAAACAATTAGTTTAGGTGCCTACGTAAAATATGCATTTTGTTATTTACCCAGTGTACTTTTCTAGTACAATATTTATTTTTAGAAACAACTTACACGTTCTGATCTGTGGTAGAAAATTTTATGCTTACTTCTTTGTCAAATGTTTTTGACTCTAAGTTTTCTTCAGAAACTATTTTTTTTTTAATGAAACATACTTCATTTGCTAATGAATAAACTGTCGAATTGTACCTGTTCATCCTTGCCTTATTTTACCTTAATCTGTTAGTCATTGAAACATTGGATTTTAAAAGCACTGCCTAAGAATAAAAAATTCCATAAATACTCTGATCAACATAGTCCCACAAACAATCAGAATGTTTGCAATTTTACTATATTAGATACTATCTCAGAATTACACTAATAACAGTGGAAAGAACATAAGTGAACGTTGGATAATGCACAGTGTTATTAGCGCTTGGAAGTGTGAGCTTCTCAATGCTGATCAATAGTCACCCACTCTCGCCTTTGCACCATTTTAAGGGGGGGGGGCTGGATTCAGATAGAGATTTCTCGTTACGACCTGTGGTTTGCAGAAATATATAGCTTAATGGACATTTGTACGCCCTGACGTTAATGTCACTCACTATCACAGAAAATTGAAGTTAAATGCAAATTCTAATTTCTATTAGAAAGTATGACTGCAAAACCCCTTAGAAACATAACATATAAAGGTACATTTTTGGTCTAGAATTAAGCTGCACAAACTTGTAAGGTCATTTGTAACAGCCCGAAGATAAAAAGTATCATGGCTACACTCTCTTATAAGTGAACCATTTGGTAAAATACCGTGCGAGGAAAATAGGTGAAAAGGAAGGAAAGAAAGACGGGCAGAGACGAGAGTAGAGAAGAGGAGAAGTTAATGGGAAAAAGAGAAAGTAAAAATGGAAGTAGAATTGAATCGGAAACCAATGTGGAACCAACCAACCACAGGAAACATAACTTCTTGATGTTGGTGAAGGGTTTTCCTGTTCTCCTCTCTCTTCCCACGAGATTTTTCTGCTCTGACTGAATTACCTGTCTACTCTCTCTCTCTCTCTCTCTCTCTCCCTTTTTAGAAATTCTGTCCGAGGAGAAATTTCCTACCTTTTCGGTGGAAGAATTCCCTGTGGAAAAATTGTTACTATTGTTGGTGGTGGAGGAGAGTATGCTAGATCTTCAAGAATGGGAAAAAGGAAAAGATCAAAGAGTGAACGGTATACGAAAATATGGATTGGTTGAAGAAAGTTGGAAACTGAGAAAAGAACGCAATTCTTCTATTTTGTAACCTGGACTTCTCTCTTCGACTCTGCTCCTTAACAATTCTACATATTTTAGGTAAAAAAATAACATTACTTATAGTACGAGGGCTGTACAGAAAGTAGAACCCGTTTCCTTCCAGCCCTCAAATTCGGAATAATAACGCTCATTGGAGTGTTAAACAGCCTCAGTCACTTCTTGTTTGCCATAGTTCGAATACATTTCATTCCACAGCATTTCTTTTTCCCTGTGTGTAGAAGATCCACGACTAGTTGAGCGGGATATTTGGGTATATTTTTTAACTAAAAGAATGCGCAACCACGTCAGAATCATTGTCAAATGAAGCGTGTATGATGACGACATCATGAATGAATCAACAATGGGGTGATCTTGCTTAAGCCGTAGAGGAATAACGTCTAGGATAATGAATACACCAAATATCTCTTGTCATTACGAATTATTTGCTACATTATACTGATCAATTCATCAAACGGGATCATCGTCCTACACTTGTCTTGCACACACGAAATTCTTGCAAAATTTCCACGTTCCCCATAGTCCAGGAAGAAATCACATTGCTCAATGTATAGACAGATAAGGTATATGACAAAGAAATCCAAAAGCAGAGGAGGTAAATGATGAGAGAATACAAAAGGCAATAAATACCTAAATGAAAATACCAAGGTAGATGCGTGGGGAAATATACTAAAGTGTGTAAATCTTTAAAGAGAAATTTGTTCAGAAGCATTTATTGACTCTCTTTTAATTCTAAAGTGAGTACTATTAGACGAATGTCACACTTCAGCCTCTTACGTTAATTTTAATGACGTGGCCGAACATATGGTACTTCGAGGTACTTGGTAAAATAACGTACAACAAATCCCAGAACAATACTTGTTTTTCTCTGGTGTCTAGCCTTTAAAATGATGCCTAAATAACTGTGTTGAATGGGTCTCTAATTTGCCCTGAAACTATAATAATATACGTTGAACAAGTTCAGATTAAATAACTAAATATAAAATATTACCTCTTTTAAGATAGTGACCTAGTAAAATATTTTAAACAAGAATTATTAAAGTGAAGATGACGTATGAAACGGGCATAATTCAGTTTCACTGTCTACCTTAGGCATAGGGTAGAGCTTAGCAGAGTTAACTTGAGTTATATAAATAAAACTGACAACTCATGCTCACTATAATAGGAGTTTCTGTACGGAATGAGCATTCTGAGTTTATACTCTTGTCTAAGTTTAAACTCTATTTGTGAGTAGAAACTGACGTGAGGAGTATAAACTCAAATATCCTAGGAAAAGCTTGCTAAACTTTATTTTTATATGGACCAGTCTAGTAACTTTGGACGTCGGCCCGTCACGATTCGCCCCTTAGCTATTAAAATCCACACCCATAGTCCTGCCGGGACTTGAACCCGGGACCTTCGAGCCCTTGGCCTACCGCCGCAAACAGTACGGCCACCCGGCCGGCTGAAATACCGTATGAATAAGAAAACTATATACTCACAATAGTAAGTGGATACTTCGATATCTTTGAGTCTGGTCAGTAGTAGACTCATTTGCGTTAGTGCGCAAGTAAAATACCAGAGTATATATGAATATTAGGGAACGTAAAGTACACAAAATATATCGTAACCTTGGTAAAATGGACTGAAAGTTACAACCTCGTAGATTCAGTAGAGAAAATGTTGAGAATGTAGCTATTTCTTGGAGGAAAGTCTGGAAACGCAAGAGGGTGCGCTTTCATATTAGCAACGCTTCAAAACTTGTTTAAGATACATTGACGATCCAAGTTTTCAAACTAGCGTCACTAAAGATATTCATCAGTTGTAATAACCTTAATTTATATCCGGTTATTAACTATTAAAATTTTCTCCTTTTGGAAGCAACCAAAAGTAAGAGGTTAAATATTGTTGTTGTTAGCGCCTCTACTGGCGTTTTTGTAAAGCTCTTGTGAGTTGGTCGCGCCATGTTAGCACGATCCTCAGAATTATCTTGGATATTATAAGGGGCGAATGGTACGAATGTGTGTAATAATTGAGACGAAAGAATAGATAATGGAACGAATTGAGTTAGAGTGGTTCGAAGCCTATATATTATAAAAGCACGTCCCGATATCCTGAAATTAGAAGAAGAATATTGAGGAAATTGTTGGATAATTATATGAGCATCTGAAGTATTGTACGGAGAATTACGTGGAGAATTATTTCGAGGCTATTTTGCTGATAATATTGATCGGCCAGGACTTCGTATTTCTCCGACCACGTGGCATAGTGGAGTCATGGCCAGGCAGCCATATTGCAAGGGGTAAGCATGTTTTTGCTTTGTTAATTTGTGTAGTCATCCTTGCGAGTGTTTATGAATTAAATTCTACAGTGAAGCGATCGTGGATTGATTTTCTTGAATTAATTTTCGGAAACTTTGTTTTGAATTATTTGTTTCGTCCGGACGTATTTGAAGAACTTAGTCATTTCCGATTTTCCACTAGATTAAATATCCGGGATTGTAACTGTTGTTATTGTACTGTTCCCGCATTCTTACTGTTAGTTAACTCGACAGTCGGTGTCGATTATCAGAATTGTGAAATTAGTGATAACTTTAAATTCGGGCTGCCCGCTATCGGAAGTCCTTTCTGACTATCTCATTTACTGCAATTGGTTAAATTGCTCGACTTCGTAGCGCGAGGGGAAAGAAATAAAATATAGCATCTAAATCGTTCTCATGGTAATTCTAATTTTGTAAAAGTGTGAGAAAGAGGGAATTGCTCAAATACAATTTATTTCAAAATCTCAATCGATCTTAGTCACGTGTTGTTAGCATGATTGTAATTCATAGTTACTGCACGAAGTGCTGTTCCACTTCAAATCTGTGATTTGATCTACGAGGGTTACATTTGTTTATAATGATATGGTATACATCTTAGTCGATGAACTTGTGTGTTAATCTAGTTATTCTGCTTGTATTGAAATTAGTATTGTGTATTATATTGGATTCTAATTTCGTTTCTATAAAGAGTATATAAAGTCGACTTCATATTTTCATTCCTAACGACTTCCGATTAATAAGACAAGGTAACTAGAAAAGTTCGTTCCAGTCAGAATTTGTGTGTGTGTGTGTGTGAGAGCGGGAGAGAGTTTGTGTGTTGGCTAATCATTTAACTTGTAAAGAACTGAAGGCTGCTTCTTTAAGAGTGAAAGGTGTGTGTTCGGATGACCCATATCTGTATTTATTTGTGGGGGTCCTTAGTGGCTCCTGTCCCACACGTGTCGCTTCCCCGGCGTTTGCATAATTCCGTTATAACTCATGCTTTCCTCTCTCGTTGATGTGTAACCTATTTATGGCCTTTTGTAAATTTCACGTCTTCGAGTAGAGGGGGCATTAAGTCCGAACACCGAGGGGGTGATCGTGACACAGTCTACATTCTCAAAAACAATTTCATATGTAAAAATTGTGTAAAAAAGGAATGTTTTGATAACATTCCCAGCAACTGATGAATCTATGGAAGAAGGTGTTAAGTTATATGGCAGGTGAGATATTTATTGCCGTACACAATTGAGTCCATATATTGTACACACAATGGAATGCTGAGTACTCCATTACGAAGTGAAATTTTTTCTTCATTGGTCCTACAAAAACTTTACTGGCTCTTTTTTAGATCAGTAAATAAATAATTATAATCAGCGTAATTTTTTAGTCCACTTTATTATATTCATTTAGGCTACAGGCAAATATAAGATACCAAATAGGAAAGAATAATTATAGTCTAGCAAAAATTCTATAACAAAGTAAACAAAATCATGCTTAACAAATAGATATGTCTGAATTATCACACTTATTTTGTTTTTGTCACTAAATATCTCCTTCGGAAGGATCTGTTGGGAGTCTGGGTTCGTAGGCAGAAATATTGAAGCTTCTAGATTTTTCTCCTTTGTCTATAAAGAAGGATACTACCGGGACAACGTCATAATTACACAATAAGGATTCAGTGATAAGACGGCGTATCCGCGTTGCATACGAGTTATGTTTCCTGTCTCCACCCCTTGCGGGAGAGGCGTTGATCTGCTGATTTGTTAGTAACTAAAAATCTACCATTCCAAGATTTCTGTTTTTTAAAACAGAAACAAACCACTTCGATAAAACGTTAAATACAGCTTACAGGTATGTTTATTAATATATTAAAACTAACCTGACCACTGACACTTTTACTTACAGGCTTTTGAAAATTTTTACTGGTCGTCGGCCAGTGGACCACCGCTAATTTTGAACCCTGGCTGAAAGGCATATGTTAATATCACTGTGCTGGTAACATACAGCAATAATAAACTATTTACGAATATTGATTTTTCATTTGCCGGCCTGGGATCTGTATACGATGCAAGAGTATGGGAAATATAAAATGTATAATGAATATATGGCATAATGAAGGAAAGCAGAACTGGCTATATATTGTTAAGTAATGCTGATAAGTAATGCGAAAGAATATGCATCACAATCCTCGAAATTACTATGCTGAGAGATCCGCTTTTTAGAGGGAATACCAGCCGACATAACTTGGTCGAAAATGGAAGAATATTGTTTAATGACGTTGACGAAACCAGCATCTGGATACCTTCTTGTACATTACTATGCTATGAACTGCACTCATGACATGCTTACGTTTCTAAACGTTCAAGATTAACTACACACTACAGTAATGATCACTAAAATCCTGTGTGTACATCTCGGTTTCAACCAGTCAAGTGCTGTTCTTTAGGTAAGTATAATGGTCAAAGTAGGAGAGTATTATAATAAATAAATTAGTGATCCTCTAATATTCCCTTGGAATTAATTTAGTGATAGTATGGTAATTTTGTGATATCTTAAATTATACCTTGTTATAAAAATGAACAGTAAGGGTATTTGAATAAGAGATTGAAAGTTTAATTGACGGATATTGCAAGATTTCTTAATCCGCCTGTCGAGTTATACAAATGACCTGAATAATCAGTAACAGCTTGGATATTGTATTAAGTTATAAAACGTTAGTTTTTGCAAAGAAACCAATCATATTTCAATACAATGGATACGATTGCTCATCAAAGTGATGACCAATCGATATATTTTTTTGACCCTCCTTCCACCCCTGTCTCTTTGCCTTCTTAGCAACAAACTAAGCTGCGCACTTTCAGGATCGCAAGTCACGGGCAGCTGTTCGCCCTCCTCATTTTGGGACAGACTGTCCCTAAAGATTGTCGGATTACCGGTGTTCCGGCATTCCGAGAATCTCTTGTGTTCCTCTCGTACTTTGACTTGAGGTGGTGCGGGACTAATTTTGGCCAGGCGTCCAGAATGTAATCCTGGCTTCTGTTCCTTCATGTTGGAACATGACTGAGAGGGAATTTGCAAATACGCATTTAATTAATTTATTTATAGAAACATACAACATTTAACACACATAACGTCACAGACATCACAGGACAACACAAGACAGTTGACTCTCTATGTAAAGCAGGAACAACTGAAAAGAAATAAAAGATAATTAGATCAGTTTGTCCTCCAGTTGTTTAACGGTGTCCGCTTTGAGTTGGAGTTTTAAACTTGTTCCTGCTTAGGCCCTTCCGCACATATCCACACTAAACACTTAAACACAATATGGTGTTCATCACCCCATGCGGCGGCGTCCGGAATTCCTTGACGACTGCATCTTAATGTTCTTCACTGTCCACTAGTTGTATCCATTATTATATGTCCACTATTATATACTATCACCACACAAAAGAAATAGACGGAAATAGTTTGGCGTTCATTGCTGCAGGTATTCCTACAGCAGGCACTCGATTAGAAAGTGCTGGTGTTCCAACACTATCACAAGCACACTTACGCACTCACACTTTCATTTATGTTTTTGTTTTTTCACGGTTTTCGGATTAGGATTCGATTAAGTTCGGGTCACTGTTTTTATTTTTATTATTCTTGGCTACCCTTTAATCTCCTTTTGGCATTACTTCACCTCCACATCACAATTGTGAATTTAATTGAGGTATTTTATAAGTATTTTTTTATATTCTATTTACGGGCCTGGCCGTTCTCCTCCCCATAACGAACTTTTTTTTATAATATAAGGAAACTTTCTGAGCGAGCTCTGAAAGGACGACCGCATGCTCCAAGCTTCTCAGAGCATCTGCGACCTCCATCCCCTCAAGCTGCTCCCTTTCTTCTATAACCAGATGCTGCGTCTCGTTGCATCTTAGGACGATATGTTCAGGAGTTGCGACCACCCCACATTCGTAGCATATGTTGTCCTCTACCACGTTGAATTGTTTTAGTTTTTTCTCGTAAGGGCCATGTCCCGTTAGGAAGTGAAGGAGTCCACCGTCGATGTCAATATTCAACTCTGCCCTCTCAGCCACGTCTGGCAGTATGGTGTATAGTCTTCTTGCCTTCGTGCTGCTGTTCCGAAAGGTTTGCCATGCACTGGTTATTTCCTGTATGACTTCTTGTTTGTTATGAGCTGGTTTTTTTTAGAATTTTAGTCACTCTGAACATATTTTCCTTTTTTAACCAGTACATGGCCCCTAGTTGCATAACTTGTAGATGCATCGGCGGAGTCGCGGCTGCAATCTGCAGCGCCTCTACAGGAGTTGTTCTAAAGGCACCAGACAATCTTAGTAATATCTGCCTCTGTGCTCTGTTTACAGTTTGCGCTTGTCTGACGTCCGTCATTCGGTGGCACCAGACACTTGCCGCGTATCTTATTATAGATCTTATAATGGCATCGTGATATGTTTTAATTAGTTTAGCTGGTATTTTCAACTCATTCGATGCTATATTAGTTATTTTGTGTGTTATTTTTATTGTCTTATTTTTCTTAATTTTGGTATGCTCTCTAAAATTTAATTTTTCGTCTAGTGTCACTCTTAGGTATTTGAAATTTTGCTCACGTTTTATGGTTTTATTATTTATCTTAATTATAGGCCCTCTCAGTCTATTTAGTTGTCCTTTAAATAACACATATTTAGTTTTTTTTCTACGGAAATAGTAAGTTTGTTGTTGTTGTTGTACCACGATGTCATTTCCGTTACTATTTTATTTGCTCTGTTTTGTAAGTCATCTCGACTATTACCGTTCAGGACCACGGCCAGATCATCAGCGTAGCCCACCACTCGCTCCACCTCATGCATACCGTTTAACATCACCAGACACGACTGAAAGGCTATATCACAGAAAATCGGGCCTAATACCGACCGTTGAGGACATCCCCTGGTCGGGACCTTGGCTACTATGCCATCTGCCGTTCCTGCTTCCACCCTCATGTTTATGAAATAATTATTTATTGTGTCCCAAAGACGTGGATGTAAGTTTAGTAATTTTAATTCTTGTAGTAAGGCTGGCCACCACAGATTGTCAAAAGCCCCTGTTATATCGAAGAAGATTCCCATCACGTATCTATAGTCATGTGTTTTTAATTAATTGATTTTGCCACAGATTTCATTTACTGCATCTTCAGTTCATTTCTTTTTCCTAAATCAGTATTGTAACTTGCAATTTTCTATGTTTGGTCTTTTCTCGTTTATTTATTGAGTTATTACCTTTTCGAAAATTTTTCCAATTATGTATAATAAGCATATCGGCCGATACGATTTGGGGTCCGATCGATCTTTGTCTTCTTTTTTAGAAGTATTACTAACCTTGCTTTTTACCAGGGGTCTGGGAATATTCCTTGTTTTAGGCACTCTTGGAACAGTCGTCTGAGATATGGGGTACATATTTCTTTATTATTTTTATATATTTCAGTTTTTAAATTATCGGGTCCGGGGGCTTTACCGTTTTTAAGGCTTTTTATGAAGTTATCTATTAATTCGTTATTGTTTTCCAATTCTTCTTCTTTGTTTTGATTATTAGTTGCTTTTACTTTAGCGTTTATCTTTGTTATCTTATTTTGTTCGTTATCCTCCTAATGTTTATCATCTGGGAACAGTTTTCTTAGTAAGAGCTTTGTTGTGTCTTTCCATGAATTTGTTTGATGTCCTTCGTCGTCTTTTAATGTATTCTGTATGCTTTTTATTTTAATTTTATTCATAATGATTTTATACGGTAGCCCCCATGGATCTATACTTAGATTGTCTTCTACAAATCTGTTCCAAGTGTTCTTTTTGTTTTCTTTAATTTCAGTTTCGTATTGCCTTTTTATTTCTCTGTATGTGTTTAGTCTTCTTTGTCTTAAGAAGTAGTCTCCAGCTGCTCGGTAGCTCTTTCTTGCTGCTTTCGTTTTACGTTTTAATTTTTCTAGGTTAGCTGGCCTAGTACTTTCTTTTCTTCTGTTTTATTTTAGAGGTTATTGCTTCTATGGCTTTTAACGTGGCTTTTTCTATCTCAGTTGCTAAGTGGTGTAAATTGTCTCCTTTCTCAATCTGTGGTAGCTTTAGGTTTTGGTTAAATTCTTTCCAGTTTAATTTCTTTATATTATATTTCAGCGTGGTTTCATCCTCCTGATCATCTTCTTTTTGATTTGTTATTTCTGTTATATCAAATTTTATGGCATTATGAGCACTCACAGTTTCATCCTCCAGGACAGTCCAATTATTTATTTTTCTAATTATGTTTAGTTAATGTTACATCAATATTAGACTCCGCCCCGGCCCTACCCCTAAATGTTGGTTGTTGGCCATCGATATTTTGGATGGTTAAATTATTTTGATTGATAAGATACTCAAACTTCTCTCCGTTTTCATCTGTTCTGGGGCAGTGCCACAGCGGAGACTTAGCATTGACGTCTCCCACAATTAATATATCAACATTTATAAATTTATTCAATTTGTTATCCAGTTTATGTATAAATATGTCACTTGGGAGGGAGAACTGGCAGTAAATATTTACTAGCATTAATTTGTTCTTTTTATACATTATCTCCATGCACTGAACCCACCTGTCACAAAAGTCCGTATGCACCAGTACTTCGAGCTCCTTGCTATAGATAACCGACACATTCATTGGATATTCTTCTACTGGTAAAACAGTTCCGGCATACTAAGTAATTTTTTATGTATATGATTCCTGGATGCACGCCACGTCTACATTTTCCTTCTCGCATAAGCATCTCAACTCGCCACAGGCATGGTTAGATCTGTCCGCGTTGAGCTGAAGTATTCTCATCCCAGATGTTTTAAGGTTTTCTTGTGTAGACGTACAATGCCGGAAACTTTTCCGCTGGGTTGAAGGCAATCCGGCCGCATGCCATCACGAATTGCTTTATACGTTGTTTAGCTGGAAATCTTCATTTCTTCTTTCGAAGACCCTGTCAATCAACTCCAACAGAGTTTTGGGGTCTGTTGTAATTCCGTTTGCCCTGAGGTTAATTCTGACGACTTCCTCAATGATAGGTAACGTATTGCTTTTCCGTGTGGTTGTATGTTTTGAAGTACCTCATAGCGGCCGTCAGGATGTTAGGTTTCTCCATTCTGGACAGGTTGTAATCCAGTTGCATTGTATTCTAAAAAAATATTGTATCAAATTGGGTTTCTTCGCCAGCACTTCCTCAGTTTCATCTTGTTCATTTTTGTTTAAACTCCCATTCACACTTATTACATTAGTATATCTTTCATTCGTTTTTTCCACATCCATCGGGATTGGACTGCCGGTGTAGTCAGTCTTCTTTCTTCTCCTGTAGAACCTTGGTATCCACATCCTCCATCCGCTTCTCTTTCGCTTTTTGGTTTTATATTCTTTTGATTTCTCTCCTTCGTCGTCGTGTGATCCGTCCCCCGAATCGGTTTCTCCTGCTCCCCTCCCTGCCTCCTTTTGCTGCTTCTCTCCTAGATTCCCTTTAATACTTTATTGTTTTAGTTGTTCTTTTATTTCTACATCTGCATCTTCTTCCTTCAGTTGCTGTAAGTTCTTTTCTATAATCCTGAAGAGTTGATTATCTGTAATTTTCATGCGAAAGCCTACTCTTTTAATTTTATTTTTCCAGTTTTTAAATAGCTTCAGGACGTCTAAGGGAGATGTCTTCCACAAGTCCATCCCGATACTGGATATTGTTAGTTCCTTCCTTTTTCCAAGGTTGAATGTAGAAAGAAGGTCCAACAGGAGCCCTAAATCCTTAAGAAACTCTTCCCTCGATGACTTAATATGTATTATACCACAACCAAAAGTATTTTAGCTGTAATATATTTCTAGGTATTGATCCTCCTTAATTTCGATCTCGAGATATTCCATATGCTCCAAGCAGAGATTTTTTGTGACAGAGTTACCACTTGCGCGAAGCCCTTGGGAAAGATTTGGGTTAATGAAATGAACGATTAATTGATTTTTGTTATCAAATGATATATGCCCTAATTTGGTTTTAAAATATTCGTCAGTTTCTTCTGCTTTACTATTCTTTATCCAGTCATAAAAGATTTGAGTTTTCTTGTTGTTATTGAACTCTTTTAGTCTATCAAGACTTCTTTTATCTTGCATAGGGGTTCTTCTTTCTTTTGGGGGATTCCTCATGAGGCATTTCATTCTCTTCAAGGTCCATAATCAAATTGACTAATGGTCCTTTGCAGCTGTTGTTTGTACTGTGTGCATTCCTGATAATTTTTCAGCCCACACTTCCTATCTCCAATGAAGCAAGGCACGCATACTTTTTCTTTGTTTTTGTTTTTGCAATCTTGTTTTTTGTGTCCCTTTTCCCCGCAGTGGCCACACCTGTTATCTCCCTTACAATATTTAGCTACGTAACCGATATCCTGACAGTTCATGCACGTGGGTACCAGGTAGTCTTTAACATTCGTGGCTTCATATGCTATGTATACCCTGGAATTTCTGAATAACATTTCTCTCACCGAACGGGGCACTTTAAAAACCAGATGGTATCGGTCTTTTCCTTTGGGTCCCGTTCTAAGATAAGATAAAATCAATTTTATGGGCGGTAACAGCACTATGGCTCACGCCCGTCCCGGTACGGGGGGAGCCCCTTTGTTACGTCTAAAAATAGCTGTTAATAATAAAATCATATAAAACCTGAAGATGTAAACTGTCTTCAGAAACAGAAAGAATAGTGGTAAAAACTAAAGATGGCTAGAGTCTCTAGCACAACGAGATAAAAATATGAGGGCTGTAAATGGGCCTTCACAAAATAAAACAATTGTAATACATAAAACTTAACTGCTAAGGGACTTAACCATCTCAAAGAGACGGAGATAGACCTGTCTCACGAATATACCTAAAAACTATCCGCAACGTACTTGGTTAATCCCCTAACAATGACGCCAAGTCATTGGGGAGGTTATAACGTTGTCTGAGATGATTATATCCTGGACAATCTAAAAATACGTGACGAATACTTAAAACCACATTGAAAATATTACAATGTGGTGGATCCAATCGTCGTAACAGATATCCGTGTGTCAGGCGACTGTGTTCTATACGTAGACGACATAAAAGGACTTCTTCACGCCTACTATCTCGGCAAGATGATTTCCATGGAGCAACTGTTAATTTAATTTCTTTCAATTTATTAACAGCTACGTCATCCCATCGTCGCTGCCATTCATTCCGTGTAACTTGCCGATAATATATTATCATGTCCTGAAATGGGACATGCTGAATATCAATGTTAGCTCCTAAAGAGGCCTCACGAGCAGCTTCGTATCCCAATTCATCACCATGGATACCAACATGACTTGGTATCCAGGAAAAGACAACCTCACCACTGGCAGAGCAGATGGCGTGTGTCTTACATAGAATATCTTGCACGTGCGGATGTTTCGAATACATATTGTCGATTCTTTGAACAACACTCTTCGAATCTGTACAGAGAAGGATGCGATTGAAACCACGAGCAAGACTAAAATCCAAAGCCTTTAAAAGAACATATAGCTCAGCAGTAAAAATACTGGCTTTGGGATTAAGACAAAATTGCTAGACTTCCCAGTCTACAACAAACGCGCATCCAACAGATTCATCTGATTTGGATCCATCGGTAAAAACAGAGATAAAACGTGGATACTGACTATCCAACGCAAGAAAACGTTGCTGGAATTCAATCATGGAGGTCTCCGATTTCTTGAAACGTGACAAAGAAATATCAATCCGTGGGCGGGCAAGTGTCCACGGTGGACGGAGACTAAAACGGACAGGGCAGACAGATTGGCGGTCTGCATTCAGATTCTCCAACAACTCTGATGCTCGGATGCCAAGTGGTCGGGTAGCGTGACCAAGGCGTTCATAGAGGGCTCGTTGTACTGGGTATACGATTAAGTTATGTGCTGGGTGGCTTGCTAAAGATGATATCTTAGCAAGATAGCTCAGCACATAGTACATCCTATGAATCTCGAGCGGTGGTTCAGCGGCATCAACACAAAGACTGGTGACAGGACTTGTGTGATACACGCCAGTGGAGAGTCGAATTCCAGCATGATGGATACTATCGAGCGTATGTAAGGCTGAAAATCGTGCAGAGGAATAAGCGTGACAACCATAATTAAGCTTCGATAGAATGAGTGCGCGATAAAGGCGCAACAAGATTGTACGATCAGTACCCCAAGTGGGATGACTTAAACACCTAACAAATTCAGAGCTCTGGTACAGGAAATTTTAATTTGGCGAAGGTGACTACGCCAATTTAACTTGGTATCAAATAATAAACCAAGGTATCGTACCTCCTCGACGAACTGGAGTTGTCTGTCTCCAAGAAAGAGATCTGGGTCAACAAAACAATTTCGTTTATGGCAGAAGTGTACACAGACTTTGGGTTCCGTTCTAAATCTTGGTTTCGCTAGTTGTTTTTGCTCTTCATTTATATTTCCCATGCTCCTTTCTATAAGTTCTTCAAGTACTTCTTTCTCCTCCATCTCAGTTGGAATTCCATAAATTATCATTAAAGGGTTTTTCTTATCTTTCCCATTTGCTACGTCAAAGTTCTTCCCGATCTCAGGGTGGTTAGCCAGTTTTTCCTCATCCTCTTTCGAGGCCATTTGCAATATTAAGGTTGTTTTTCCCTGTACCACCTGGAAGTTTATTTTGTCGTTTCTAGTTATTGTTCGAGTGAGGCGCATTCTAATATCTTTGATAGTTTCTCCAGTTTTTGGTTTGATTATGATGGTAGGCTTAATTCCTTTTTTGTTTTCTTCTATAAGTTTTCTTAGGAATTTTCTCCTATTCAGCAAAGGATGGTATTGCTGTTTTGGCTTCTATTTCTGCTTCTTTTTGTAGCACTCCGTTTTCCCTGTTTAGCTGTTTGATTTCCGATTCCAGTTTTCTCATTTTTTCTTCTATTTCGAACTTACTTTCTTCAATGCATTTATTTGTGACTTCTAATTCCTTTATTCTAACTGTCCCATCTAGTGCATGTTTTCTTTCTTCATTAATTTTCCTGTCTAATTGATCAATTTCCTTTTCTCTTTCCTCTACTTTTGTCTGCCATTTCACTAATTGTAGTTCATTTTCTCTATGTCTTTCATTTTCTGTTTCCAGTTTTGTATTATTCTTTACTAACGCTTCGATCTTTCCTTCTAAGTATGCAATTTTAACTTGATATTCTGTTATTGCTTCTTGTTCTTTAAGTCTTTTGTTTGCTTGTTCTTCTGAGGAATCCCTGCCTCCCTTCCTGGTCTCTCCCTCTTCCATGCTTTCTGTTGTTGTTCCTGGTGGTATCCCCTCCACCTCATCCATCCGGTCGTGACCCTTTTTCCTCATAGATCTGAATGCGGGAGATCCTGTTGCTCCTCTATTTAATACTTCCCATTCGATGTCTACTTCCTTAACGATATTCTCTATGAACTCCATATCCTCTTTCGCCGATCTTGAAGCTCACACTTATTTGTTTTTTCTTAACCTTTTCTCTATATTTTGCCTGGTAAGGATTATTCAGTGTCATGTCTTTATCTTCCATTTTCCCGCAATAATTCAGCCTCCACTCTTCTGCAAGTTTCTGCATACCCACTCTTGTGTAATCTGCTAATTCCGCTGAGCCAGGTTTCTTACGTCTCTCTGCCATCGCGACTCGCGTACGCGATTGTCACGCTTATCGATATAATGTCGGGACTAAAGTCCCGAAAGCGATAGTTCGGTAAACTCACGAGTCGAGAGGCTCGTGATTCGAACAGGTACAACGATTCTTCTGTCTCCGCGAGCGCGCGCGGTCGATGCTTTCTCAAAAACGATAGGATACTGTTCTATTCAGGTAGCGTCGCTTGGATCACAAAGCCACTTTCTACATTGCCCAATCGTTATGCAACCAACCAAACTCAAGTATGTTGTTGGCTGCCTACCATCAAATCACAGTTTCTTCAATTCTCTCTTTTTTCCTTTGTTTTATGTTCGTTCTTCCGCTTTTGTATCAAAATGCAACTTAGCATATTTATTTAACACATCAATGACCTCTAACACACGCAATAAGTAACCTTGGACATGGTTTGTCTAATAATTCTGTAAGGATTATATGTACAACTTTACTCCTTAATAACTCCCCTCCAAAAATCAGGGGAAGTTAATACTTGCACAAGTTTATCTTCTACTAATATGAAGAATGTTGACTTACTTGTATTTCATGTCCAGTCCGTTTCTACCATTTAAATTTCAGTTCACACGAGAGCGACACCAACACAAGTCTTACCACTATCATGTACATAACTCGAGTCCCAATGTGACTATGACCAATCGATAGTCAAGAAAGTATCAAACGGCAAAGATGTCAGGTTACTTACTCGTATGTCAGTATGATGGATAGTAATCGAATGAAATTGTAACGCCACTGATTCGGACTTGTACTAACTGATTTAAAATTATATTAACTAACTAGGAAAGCTTTAACCATAGCAAACTTTGTTTTAGTTGATTTAATTTATTCCTAACTAATAAATTCCCTGATATGGTAGCAGAGCTGATTTAAATGTACGGCAGTTGAGCAAATATACAAGTAGGCCAATACAGGGAGAGCAAAAGTTTATATATGACTATAGTCAACTAGTTTTCACTTTTAAAAGCAAAGGTGTTTACACTAAAAGGTGGTTGAAACTTTAAACTATAATAATAGGAAAGCAAAAAAATTATATCACTGCCTTTCACTGATTGTTTATGCCACTGCAAGCACAAATAAAATAAAAATAGCACTTACTTGACTAAAACAATCCAATGCTTATTTTTTCTTGTATATATCACAGTTATGCTTCTATAGTTCTTAAAGTCATTTAATAAAGCATAAAACACTTACTTAATCCAAGAGAATAATGCAAATACATTATAGTATAAACTCTACAAATGAGCATCAACTCAGATACTTATTTTTATTCATACTAGTCTCACTGTTAGTATAACATCAAAGTACATGCTTACGCTCAGACTATAATACTCATGGGTGTGAGCTCCGTTTTGTTCATACAGCTCATTGACTCTGGCCTCTACATCAAGACTGACATTTAAGCATAATGTACAGTTATAAAATATATTAAAAGAAAGATCATATTTGCTTGCTTCTTTTGATTTCCCCGTTTACTCGCGTTAATCTGCATGAACCTAAAAATATTGCAAGCTCAAGTTCACTAACACACAGCACAGTTAACTCTTGATTACACAATCATATATTTAGATATTCGACATAAATGCACTGGGATCCAGTTGCTTCCTTAGAGCAAGGTTGTTCCAGGAAGTTGAATTTGAATTTTATCTAAGGCTCAGGTTGGGATATGGAAAGGTTTCCTTCAGGGTCTAAGTTGAAGGTAACATCTCAGCATTTGCCTGGTTTAACTGAAGAAAACCCTAGAAAAACCCTAGATAAACATCAGGATGGTCGGCCTCTGGGATTGAACTCACAACCTCCTAAATGCTAAGCCAACGCTCCACAACTTAGCCACAGCCCTTCGGTTTGTTCCAGGAAGGGTCTTGGAATTAACCTATGGAGGAAGAAAAAAATACACATAAGCACAAATTCGTCCCACTGCACACAAAGAAGGGAGAGGAAAAATATAGGCAAGAAAAATAAATACTGCGCATCGGTATGCATATCGTTAAGTTCTTTCCGTGTTAAATATATATTGACATATTTTTTATTTCTCTTTAAAATAGTCACGGAGAAAGTACGTAACTCTTAGTTAAGAGTTACGGTAATGCATCTGTATATCTTTTTAATGATACACTTTGATTGTAGCTTCGATGTTTGCTGTAAATCTTCCACTTAATGTAAAATCAATGGGATAATGGCGGTCAGCGTGCAAAGCTGGTCACTGCGTTTTTCCTAGTTTGTTTTCAAGCGGTGAATACTACATAAAAGTGCTTCGTAAAGTCTAACCAAGATATGTTATTAAAATGTTTATGGTATCCGCTAGTTGTAAATGGTTGAGAGTTTTCTTATAATAAGTTATATTCTATGGAGCGGAATGCATCTAAAGCCAAAGCCTGCTAGTTCTGAGAGATGACTGCCATCGGTGAGTGCTCTTTCGAGAAAAGATAAGGGATAAAGTAACGAGAGAACATCCGCTCGATAAAACTTAGAAATTCGTAAGCAATGTGATTCAGGTTGCCCAGCAGCAGTACTCGAACCAATACATTTTCTCAAATGGGCACACGAAATTTACAATAGAAAAAATAATAACCTCTACTTCATGGAAACTACGACTAAGCATTGTCTATTAAATTAAAACATGTTAGCGGTATATAAAAGATTAGAACAAGAGTGAACATTTTAACTTATTTTTCAGTCAATTTTATGTGCATATATATGAGTTTTAGTTATTTCAGTAGACCTTGTTTCTCACTGATAAACACCTTCTCTCTCTCTCTCTCTCTCTCTCTAAACAGGCTTCCGGAATAACGGAATAAATAGTCAACGATTTGACGAAGGGTCGTATCTCAAAAACTTACTTTCTCAGAAATAAAAAAAAGAAACATAATTCCGTAGAGCGAAAACAGTTAAATATGAATAACTCGATATTTGTTGCAGATAATACTATAAAAATTTCAAAACAGTAGGTTTATATAACGTTTTATAAGATAACCTTATTACTTTGCAGGTACCTTTTGTTCTTTCCAGAATTTTTCAACAATTATGCACATACGTCCTTTCGTGGAGAAATAAATTGTGCAATGCCCAAGTTACGCCCTGTAAATTGCCGCATTTTGCCGTGTTCTCTCCCATGTATAATGCATTCCCAGATTTTCAGTAAAACTTTTAAAAGAAAGTATTCAGTTGTTCGTTTTTAATTCAAGATTTTATTGTTTTAAAGTGTATAAAGAGAATGTGCTTTTCATACCTATAGTAAACACAGTCACCTCGTTAATAACAATATCTCGGTTTTTGTTTAATATCTTTACCGACAACAATTCCTTTCCATGTGTAAGTTTAAAATAATTCGATTACCATATTTAAGGATATTATTTTTATAACGATGCCGCTATTTTATTTTACAATTAAAACAGTGTGACGTATCAAACCCGTAAGTTCATCGCCGCAGTAACAAATGTTCTCTATTGAATTATATCCTGGATTTCTATATTAATACGCTTAAGGCTGAATCCAAGGAGGTTTTCCCACTTTTTTAGTTTTAAGCCAATTATTCAAATTTGAGTGCAGTTAAACAGAAAATAACTTTCACAAAATATAGTTTACTACGTACCTCAATAGTGAATACCATTAATTTGAATGAAATGTTGACAGACAATTTAAAACTATGTCAATACACTTTTGGGACATGGGACTGTCCCAAAAGTGTATTGACTTAGTTGTAAAGTTTATGTTAACTTATCTTTAAGACTAATGGTATTTATTATTGAAGTTCGTAACAAACAATAGTTTGTGAAAGCTATTTTCTGTTTAACTTCACTCAAATTTGAATAATTGGCGTAAAACGAAAAAGGTGGGAAAATATGCTTGGATTCAACCTTAAAGAACAAACAGATAAAATAATTTAAAAAAAAACACGCATCAAAGTAACCTAATTAGCAATTCAGAGTTAAAACTAGACTTGTTCTCGCATCTGTTGTACACGTAATACTAAACTGATTGTCGACGACAACAATGCGTATACTAGAGGGTAAATAAAGGCAATTGGTATAGTCTAATTCGTGCTTCTTTCCAAAATACTCTACGATTGGTCGCAGAAAAAATAAGTAAAAACGAGTGGTGGAAAAGCTAAACGAGTTACATTATAATTCCAGATATATTTAATTAAAATAAAGTGTTACCCTTTTCTAAATATTTTATTTGAATTTATCTATAGCCTTTTGACATCCTTGGCTCAGGTTTTCTGTCGTAAAAATATTTTTGATATATTTAGCATAAGTTCCACAGAGTTAAAACGTTATATACGAGGACTCGTCAAAAAGTAATGAGATCAGATCATCCAGAAATCAATGTAAAAATCACGTTTGGAAAAGCATGATCAGAAACATGCATAATCACTCCAAATTTAGGTCTTCAGTCTTTGAGGGTCAATTCCTCAAGGAAGCACAAAACAATATACTGTTTCTTTCGCCTTGGATTAAAATGCATGCCACTAAAAAGATATCAGTTTTGTGCTGCCCTCAAATTTTGCTCTTCTATTAAGGTATAGCATCTAAAAAACCTAATCCTACTAAAACGGAATGCAGTAAAGTTCTAGTTGAAGCATTTTGCGCTGTGGCACTTTCCCGTTCAACAACTCTCAAGTAATTCAAGGAGTTCCAAAGGAGATGTTAATAAGCCAGCAACCAGAGAGAATCGAGGTGCGTAGGATGTGTTGTTACTAAATTAGTGATTAACAAATAATATGATATACCATAGTTCGAAATAGTTTAGAGAACTTTCGTTGAGCTTCGGAGTGTAACGTGAGATTGGATTTGAAATATTGAGTTAAAAGCTGCACATAACAATAGCTTACTGTTTGTTGGTTGCTTCAGAGCTGAAACAGGTCACCGGGTCAATAGGATCAAACGTATCTATGCTTGGGACCCGATTTGGACTCGGTATGTCAGAGGGCAAAGCAGAGCGTTTAATTTCTTCCTTATTATACACTTGTGTTTCAATCAAGAGTGTTTCCTTCAGCGGTGATCGGGACCATGGATTTTATCCCGAGAGAACACGATAAATATGACATTGAGGTCCTACGCGATAGTGTTGCCCACCAGACGAGACAGAGAAGTGTATATGGAACACGACACGAGACAGAGCTCTCATAATTTATAATATGACGCAACTATTCGAGACCAGACACTTTCTGGGCAAATCATTTTCGAGACGAGTCAACCTAAATCTCGTATCTTGGGCATCTCTAATACACGATCACCGGGTATCCAGATCACCAAATCAGCCGGATAATTCGGACCAAGATTGGGTCAATAAAATCACCGGTTGAATTGGACCATTCAAGTCAAGTTTCGGAGCGGGTCACTAAAAAGTGACCCGGTTTCAACTCTGGGTTCCTTGACGGTCATCTTCGCAACTCGCGGAACTATCCTAAAACTTTCAAATGATGAAATGTTTCATCTTCATACGCTTCAACTAGCATTTTATGCGGTTCAGAGGTTGTATTCATTAGACAAAAGTGAAATTTTAAACCAGAAATATGCTCTTTCCCGCTCCAAATTTCCCCTTATTCGCCCTGGTGATGTGAGATTTCGGTCCCTTTTTTTTCCTATATGAACGATCCGTCATCTTACCTAACATAATCTGAAGCAAAATTCTCCTTTATACTGACGATTATGAATTACTTCAAGAAAATACACACTAAATCAAAAGAGCAGATTTGAGCGGAAAGATGTACTCATTTACTTTAAGGATGAAATTTTGCACAGCGACGTAAATCGAATGACAGTACAATATTCCATTGTTACTTTAATATAGTTATATATTTTAAAAGCATATTGTTTCTTAAATGTGGACTTCTTTTTAAAAAATAAAGTCTAGCATGCAACGATGTTGCATTTGACTGGTTGCAGAGAACTTTAGGATTTGGGTCACAAAATATTAGCTTAACAAAAAGGTATCCGAACACCAAAATAACTGAGAAAATAATAAAATAACTTACTAAAGACGTACTTTTCTTAAACAATTCATACTAAAAAGTAAAAATTAATTTGTTTATGCATGACTAAAAAGGAAAGCATGGGGTGCAATATTAGAATAATTTATAAAGTGATTGTATGAGAGCGCGCATTATGCTTTTCTTTTTAGTCATGCTTCAACAAAATTATTTTTTACTTTTTGGTGCGAATTGTTTTAAAAAAAGTGTGTCTTTAAAAAAAATTAAAAATAATTAATACAAGTATTCTATCCTATCACCTACAGTAAATATCGATGAAACAAAACACCCAAGTTCTATCTCCTTTCTGAAGGAGATCAGCGTCACCATTCAGGGAGGAAACGCCAGTCCTATCTTGTCAACAGTTGTTATAAAGATAAATTTACTACGCTTTAAATAAAGAGGAAATCCCCACGTTGGGAAGACATTTGTTATATATAAATTTGACGTTATAACTGTTGCATGTGGAGCTGCACGTTGGGCAAGTTACTATGTTATATAAATAGTTATTTAACTTAACTTTATTACTTTTGCAAAACAAACTGCTTTAAGTTGGGTGATTTATATGCAATATATTAACATATTTATTTTTAAATATTATAGCTTTATGTTAAGCAATTAGGTTATTTACTTAACAACGGTTAGTTATTTTTAACAATTAGGGATGTTATGAGTGTTATTTTAGATTTACCAAATTGACTTTAAGATGAAATTAAGTTTAAGAAACAATTCTTTTAGGGTTTGTAGGTGTATGTGTTATCAAACTTACGTATTGAACACTTTCCTGACCGTGTAAACAAAACTGAAACAATAGTAAATTTTAATATTATAGGATTGATTTAACAGCAAACAAATTAGGTTTTTTTTTATTTAAATGTTTACTTGAGGTTAATGCTTACAAAATTACACATTATTTGATTAATATTACACAGAGAAAAACCTACAGAAACAAAAAAACAAAATAAGAAGAAAAAACATGATAAGAGTAGTGATACAATTTGGCATTTTAAGGTTACAAAAACAGTATGATGTTGACTAATATTTGAGAGCAACGTAGCAGTTGAGACACTGAAAGTTTATATTAGTTATTAAACAATTTACTTATGGAGGAAACTTTTTATTAACGTTATATTATGAACATAAACATTTGTTTTGTGGCAACCTGGTAGTTTGTAATTTATTATAGTTACAAGTTTTGTTTAGTTTGCGGGTAGCGGTACTTGATTTATACGAGGGAATGTTCTCTTCTATGTACAACCCCCTAGTTTTGTGAAAGTTTTTAAGAACTTGCTGTTTTTTTTGTTGTTGTTGTTTTCTTGTCTCACCGAAATTTACGTCGAGGTGAGTCAGTGGAGAGAAGTATGTTTCGTGGGAAATTTTCGTTGACCATGGGAACCAGCTTATTTTTTTATTCGGTTTTTATGTAGAGATGATGTTGCTAATTTTACACGACGGAATGTGAAGTTTTAGAGAGTTAGAGAGTGTATGAGTTGCCTTATATTACGTATGTGGATTTTGATTTTGGTAGGTTATTTTAGTTTGAAATAACAAAAAGATTTGATTGTTAATTACAAACAGTGCAGATTACTTTGTTTTGGCGACCGAAAAACAAACGATATAGTACGTTAACATATTGTACTTGTGTACTTGTTATGGTGATGTAAGTTTAAACGAAACTGGCTGTTTAATTTTTTACCACATGTACAGTTGAACTGCCGCATTTTGCATTATTTATGACATTATGTTGTGAATTTTATAGCCCATTTTTATATACGGGTACTTAACTGGCAAATATATGGCATGTGAAATTTACTATTTGATTGAACTAACTGAATATGTTTACACTAAAGGATTGGAAACAATGATTGAGAGCTTGCTGTACTTTGGTTATATACTTAAATTTTTTGCTTTTCTAAATTTAGATATTTTTATATTTTAAAAGAATTAATTAGAGTGGGTAGATTTTAGCCTTTATAATTTTTAGCAATGTTGCAATTTTATATTTTATACATTAGTTATAGTTGGAAACCAATTACACTAAATTACTTAACATTGTAATGTTATTCTTTGTGTGCTTATTAATAATTATTCGAAAGATGACAATATTTCTATATTTAAGTTTTATAGACTTATAAAATTTAGCATAATTGTACGAATTTTATTGAGAATGTATAACAAGAGTTTGATTGAAATATTTTAGTACAAAAAGGACAAATGCAAAAATGGGTTTTTGTTTATTTTCCTAATCTGCTAATTTTAAAGCATTCTTTACTAAATATTTTGCATACTTTAGTTTTTATTTGCTTACTGTATTTATACTTTTTTAACCTGAGTTTGCACACGCAAATCCACAGATACTCGTACAAATATTTATAGATATATTACAAAATTATACAATTTTTTACTTTAACCATCTTCATGATGTTAGATTTGTGATTTTACGCATTTTTGTATTATTAGATAATGATTATTTAAATACATGTTGGTGATGCTTGGGCACAGGTAGAATATTCAAAACTTTTTTAACTTTTAACATATTAATTTATTAACATAATTTTGGACTACATTGTAAACACCTGTATTATAGAACCTGTTTTCTTTTGCTTAGGGGACTGCAAACAATAGAACATACGTTAAACAATGTAAAAAAAAGAAGATATGAGAAAAATATTGATCTTTTTTATTAAATTTTAATTTTTTTCCTGTACGAAAAAACTTCTGTTAGGCGCGGGCATTTTTAATGTATACGTATTTACCGTTTTAGTTCAAAAACCAGTCGTGGCTCATGAGTTGGCAATATTTATTATACGAAGAGCGACCAGGAGGTATGCCCATTGTTTTAGCGTGACATTTGTTTGCTATTTTTTAGCGGTGGAAAGATTAACTTTGTTTAACTAACTAATTGTTTGTATAACCACCAAAATTAGCTTAAGCATATATTTTTTTTGTAGGAATATTTACGAACTTAGACTGACGGATGAACTGTGTAAAAATTGAATTAATTTTACATTTGTACTGTTAAATATATTGGGAATGTTATTTTGAGACATTTTAGTAGATGACAGAAATATACATTTTTCATTAAGTTATATGATATATAATTATTTTAGCTAACAACATAATATATTAATTTTTTATGATTATGGGTTATTCAAACTGGTTCACGGATTAATTTGTTACAATGCGGTGTATTAATTTGAGTGTTACTGAAAACTTACTTTAAAAACTTGTATTTGCTTTGCAGAAAGATAAGTGACTCTTTAGAGCATGCTACTAAATAAACAAATGTAGGGTTTATTAACTTTGTAATAATATAATATAACGCGTTATAATTTTTTGTTGTTGCAACCGAAATTTTATATTACTATTTTTGCTATATTAGCCTTAGCGGCCACTAACTAAAAGGATTTAGACTTTTTAATCCGGTTTACATGTTGACCTGCTGGGTGAACCGAAGTGCTTTTTATTGCTTTTAGCCGATAGAATAAGACGGTGCTGCTACAGTAATATTTACCTGTTAGTTTAGACATTTAATTGAAAATAGATTGTGTATTACAAGTGTGGGTTTGCCCTTAGCCTAAGGCACATTTTTTGACATTTGTTTGTATTGTTTTGTGGAATATTTACATGTTGACAATTTTTGGGGTGAAAAAAGGAACCTGAAATTTATACATTTTTGTTTTTGGTATTGAAATATTTGGATGTGGTAATTAGATTATTGGTTATTTATAACATAAAAGACGAAAACGAGGAGAAAAAGAAGCTCAGTTTGGGTTTATATTTTTTGGTTTTCGTTTTTATGCCTATGCTTTTACATAGAGCACAACACACACAGTTTAAGGTGCTGAATTTGACATGTACCTATGTAAGCCACGTTAGCTCAGGCTGTATTAGGTTAGGCATTTGCTGGCA
>JAGDQP010027192.1:0-12569 GCA_022664845.1 Lepisma saccharinum
CTCTCTCTCTGCTCCTTTTTTTCTCAGCTGTTGGTCCAGTAACATATATTGAGTACCTTGCAGTTTGCCCAACAGATGTCACCTTCGGCTATCCTACCTCAGCCAAAAAGAACTGAGTCATTGCAGCACATTCGGGAAAATCTCGGTTAGTTCAAATACGTTATGTCAGTTTTCTCGCAAATATGATGTGCGTTAATGGTGTCACTTATATGTACTGGTCTGGAATGCGATAAGGAATATGTTGTGACGCTTGGTGCAAGGTTTATTGCTCTAATTTGAACAAAAACACGAAAAAACGAACGTTATTTTCTTTTTTTTTTGTTCAGTGACGTAATCCACGGATTCTGTGTGAAATTTATTCATGCTCAGTGTGGGCCCAAGTGGTGATTGTGGACGGTTGTCAACGCTCAAGATTTGAACCCAAGTCCCACATTGGCTGTTTCCAAAGTGTTTAACCGATAATGGGTGATCTTGCCGAAAGGTGCGGAGGGCCCTCAGTACAGAGATCACTCGCTGCTTGACCACCAACGACTGAGGAGCTTTTTAGTGAACATCAATAATTGAAGTTTGTGAAAAGATAAGTTTTGTGATAGTTTGGGGATATAACATCCAGGATCAACGAAGTGCAACATTTCTAAAAGCCTGGCGAAAGGATTTCTTCAAGATCGAGTTATTTCCTGTGTAAAATGCTGCTTTTATACCACGACGAGCAGAAGACATTTTGATGATGCTGAAGAAAAGCATGTGCAAAACAGGCGACACCAAGAACTGAGTTTCCGCGCTCGCAACGTTATTAATTCGGTTCGGTCGTATTTTCTTATTTTCTATAGTGTGTCCAACAAAGTTTTTTCATATGTTTCAATTAAAATTAATGCAAGTTTAAAATGAAAGTGTCAAATCTGCATCTCGAGCTCGTTATGTTTTGTGTATGTGTGATTGTTTCAAATGGTGCATATTACCGTTCATAGTATATTATGTTTCAATGTGTTCCCCAACTAGCTAGTAAGGTGCATGCATTAAATAGCAAGTCTGAATAATAAGATACATGCATTTTATTGTCGTGTGTGCGCTCCAGGTAAGAATGAAGTTGTATTTGGTTGTGCTATTCAAAATATACGGTTGAGCTACTGCGCACACACACAACGACCGCCGGTGGCCATTTTGTGGTGACAACTGTAACGCCACTTAGGAGGATAGTGTACAAAAGTAATATTCTGTGTCGTAGCGTAGGCGAGGCGCAAGTGTCGAACCAAGGAACCTTTACTACAGCGCCACGCAACCCAACAGATTATTTTTATACTAGCACAGATCGGAGGAGACTCCACATTAAATAAATACGGAATTATTGCCAAATGTGTAAGACGATCAGACTACAAGAAATCTAAATTGACATAATATGAGCATGAGATAACGTTTCAAAGTCGTGAATTGAGAAGAAATCTGAATTAGGTTGAGTTAGGGCCTAGCACTAATAACACAGGTTTTGTGAATGAGATTCTTAATGGTTACGAAGAGAGTACCTTGGACAGGTTTAAGGTAAATTGAGAAAAGGGTTTCAACTTATGTGTACAGCACAATGATGGTGTAAATAAATTCAGATGGAGAGATTGTGATAGATGTGTGTTGAAGAGGCAGAATAAATTTTAAAACTATAATCGTTCTTGGGTTTAAATAAGATATATTCATCATAAGAATCCAAAAGGACTAAATATAAAACTAAATAATTTTCATAGACGTAGTTGTATTGGGCGTGATATAATAATTATAACGTAAAGGTGATTACAATATTATTTCTATAATTTGGGGTAATTTTCTGATAATTATAACTAGAGTTTTATTGACTGCAATGGTAGAGATGGATGTGATATGTGGACAGTTTTTATGCAAATATAACAATGATTGCCTTTCTATTAAATTATCCATACATGGTTTAATATATTATGTTGTTACAATTTGTATTACAGCAGATGCAAAACTTGATGAATATGTTCACTTTTAGTACATTTAAATAACATATCTTCAAGTATTTAATTTTAATACGAGATTTAAAATAAACAGGAATGACTGATTTCCGTTTGAATTGATGATGGTGGTATATGCTATGGAGTGCGTATTTCTTTCATTAGCATGCATGGTTTGTATTCAGTAATTGACTTCAGTCAATAGAAAGAGGGTGCATTCCGCAGAATTCTTCACCACCATTATCAAGCTCAAAGGAAAGTCAGCCATTCCTGTTTAATTGAAATCTCCTACTCATAAGAGAATAATAAGCAGCGCTAACGGAAGGTCACTCTTTTAATGACAATAAACTTAGAAAACCAAAGTAGAAGAAACCAAATCTATTTTTTTTCTTTTATCAAACATGATAAGCATAACTAATCTTGAACATAAATGTGGAATCTTTAATAGCACAGTAAAAAGTAAGCTTATATTGAAATACGATTAACAAAATTCGGACCTTTTTGTGCTAACACGTTATGTTAATGTAACTGACATTATTCTACCCCGTGATGAATTCAATTTTACCCATTTTCTACCTTTTTCTTTCCACATATCTCGGTCTGCTGATATCCTCATTCACACAGCTCCTGCCAAACGCTTGATTTCATCTACCCATCATGCATTTGGACGTTGTCTCGGTCGTTTCGTTTCTCTAGGAAGCCAGTGTATTACATTTGTCGTCCGTCTTCCATCTGTTCGTCTAGCTATGTGAGTGGCTCATCTTCATTTCGTCTTCTTCACAGACTTGATTATATCTTCTACCTTTGGTTGTGCGCGAATCCATTCATTTGTCTTCCTGTCTTTCTAAGTTATTCCCAGCATGCATCTCTGCATTGATCTTTGCGTGACTTAATCTTTGAGTCGTTTGCGCATTCAATATCTAAGTTTCACAGATGTACATCATTACGGGTAAAGACTCATTGGTTATCAACTTTATTCTTTATAAACATCGGTAGTTTGCTTTTGAAAATAAAATGTACTTTTCTAAACGAATTCAACGCCATCTTACATCTTCTATTTATTTTATCCATCAACTTGGTATTCGATTTCTTGAGCTGGCCTAGGTAAACATACTCATCAACAATGCAAATTGTCTCTCCGCAAATCTTTATTTCTTTCTTTGCAGCATGTTGGTTGTGCATTACTTTTGTTTTACTTAGATTCATTTTAAGACCTATTTTCGAACTCACATTACACAGCTCAGTTTCATAGCAGTAATAGTAGACGTAGTAGTATTAGTAGTAGTAATGGTAGAATTACTAACAATAGTATACTAGTAGTATTAATGATAATAGTAGCAGTAGCATTAACAGTAGCATTAGTAGCAATAGTATTGGTATTAATCGTTATAGTAGCAGTAGTAGTAGGAGTAGTAATAGTAGTGGTATTAGAATTAGTAATAATAGTAGAAGCAATAGTAGTAGTAGTATTAGTAGAAGTAGTAGTAGTAGTAGTAGTCGTTATAGTAGCAGTAGTAGTAGTAGTAGAGGTAGTAGTAGAATTAGTAATACTAGAAATAGTAGTATTAGCAGTAGTTATAATAGAAGTAGTAATAGTAGTAGTATTAGCAGCAGTAGTAATAGTAATAGTAGTAGTGGTAGTATTATTATTAAATAGCAGTAGTAGTAGAAGTATTAGCAGTAGTCATAGTAGTAGTAGTAGTATTTGTTATAGTAATAGTAGTAGAAATAGTATTAGTAGTAGTAATAGTAGTATTAGCAGTAGTCATAAAATAAGTAGTAATAGTAGTAGAATTAGCATCAGTAGTAAAAGTAATAGTGGTAGTAATAATAATAGTAATAGTAGTAGTAGTAGTATAAGTAGTAGTATTAGTAGTTTAAGTTAGTTTAAATTATTGTGCAAAGAGTCAGTTTTCCAAACAAATTACGATTAACATAGGCCGACAGTATTAGCGCCGTTTCCGACTTTTGAATTGTCCGACCCGATTAGGATCGACCCGGAAGTGCATGCTCCCGATTCGACCCGACAGCATATGTGTCCGTCTCGGCTCGGCCCGGTTAGGCCTGGCTTTGCTTCAAACGGGCCTGGTCGGTTCGGGTGATCTGCGCGGCCAAACGGGCGCGCCCGACCCGTGTAGGGCTCTGATTACAACTACTATATATTGATAGTTAAGTTTCATTCGTTTGCAGAGAAGTTTCAAACGGATTATTATTGTGTTAAACTTTCAACTTTTAATTTAGAAATTTGTCGAATGAAAGATTTTTTTCACTGCCTTTCTTTCTGAAAAAAAGCTGTAGTTTAATCTAACGGTTTTGCAGAAAGTCTAAAGACCTTTCTAAATCACACTTAGTTTCTTTATTCATCTTTCTCATACTTCCAATCTCATTTTCCAATTCATTCAGCACAGGGTAAATTTTATCTAAAATGGCGATTCTAACCACAAAATATGAAAACTCATATTCGAACGTTTAATTCTTGAACAATTATTACACTAACACGGCTGACTTTCTATAAGTCGTTTAGAATAGAATTGCGTACAAATTAAATTCCCTTTTCCACTAAAATGCTTTTAAACTTTCATGAATATGTTACTATAGCAGTCAACCTGTAAGCGGTATATGTAGTACTATAGAGCTAAAGTTAACTAATGTATTATCCATTGTCTGAATTTTTTGTTGGAGCAATGATAGGAGGCACTGAAAGTAATATGTTTTACGAGAAATACGCAAAATGAGACATTAGGTGCATGCAAATATATCTAAAATTAAAAAAAAAAAGAAAATTAACATATGATACTAGACACATCTTTATCCTTTACATGCTCGCGTTGTAAATAACTGTAATTGCAGCAGTCTATACACTGATTTTTTTAGACAAACAATTATTCTGCAATTAAACTAACATTTAATACACGAACTCATGTTCGTATAACCTTTGCACTCCGACTATCTGTTAATTGAGCTGGCAACTTTTTTAGTAACACAAACTTTCGATAAGATTAACTGCCACCACTAGCAACGATATACGAATTTCGATTTTCAAAGGTTCATTCACTTTACATTTGATGTGTAGCGTAACATAGTGAAACGTGATTGCATTGAAATCGAGTAAAAATTGAAACCAGAGAAGAGAAGGACCCGTTAACCTTATTTGGTCATTTCCAGTTAATTCCAAATGTGGACCAACGTTTATGTTCTAATTCAGGCTTTTTATGTTTGTTGTTGCTGTGTGTCTTTCCTTACTCGACTTTTGCAAATAATGTAAATATTATTTAAATAGTTTATACAGCACGAGCGTAAAAAAGAATTAAGATATAATTAGAAAACATAAACTCACCAAAACAAGATAAAATGATGGGTTGTGTGAACTCAGTTTTTCTATTAAACTGAAAATAGAGAAAACAAAAGATTAAATACTTCATTTTACGTCTTTCTTTAGATTATTTACCGGTAGATCTCCGCAGTATCTTTAAGTACAGCTCAATGGCACAGTACAACAGTCCCGACCTATTTGCTTTAACCTGTTAGTAGGTGTGCATCAGTCTTCTCGCTATCTGCACATCCTTATTGTTAATAATTCTGGCAAAAATTCAATCCATTCCTCCTTTCGTGTGTAACTTATTGCTTAGTGTTTTATCGTTAAAATATATTTTTTACTCAGTGAAACATGTACAAATGATTACATTTCTCAACTAAGAACAACGGCAATAAAATATATTATTAAAGTTATGATCATATGTTTGTAATCATAATCATAATCGGAGTTTGAATATACTATATCTAATTTTTCAAATCATTTTCTCATTTCGCTGTCTAGCCATCATGTTACATCGCAGGTAATCCTATATTTATATAAAGTAATTTTGCGGGGCTAAAACCTGTACTGGTTCCTGGGGTTGAAATATTTATCTGCAGCTATGAATAAGATGAAAAGCGTCATTATGCACCGTGCGCAGATCCCTATTAAGCGAACTGATTCCAAACTGTCGAATGAACTACCGAGAAAACCCAGATTACATGCAAAGTGGCTAAGGATATTCATTTTTCAATCAAAATGTGTTAAAAAAAGTTGTAGCTAATGTTCTGGTCCAATATTATAATTTTTATCCCACTCAAGGAGCTCTCCTGTCAAGAGCAAAATGGTGTTTATATATTTTATTATGTGTAATCACTCTAAAAGTAGGAGTGGTAATAACTTGATACATTTGAGTTGTCTATTTACTATTTTACAAAGTAATTTGAAATCAGCCACTGTTCGACGATATTTTGACTGTCTAATATCCAATGCATCAAGTAATGATTTTAGTCCAAGTTACGAACACTAGAAAATCTAAATCTAACTGTTGCTAGGAAAAGGTTAAAAACTTTATCGGTTTATAAACAACTATACAAGAGAACAATACTCTAGTGAAGAGGATTCATACTTTTTGTGTTTTCTGATAAACCCTGACGATTTCCAGTCTCGGCAAATTTGTATAGTAGTATCTATACGCGACGTAAAGGTGTTTTGGTTGTGGTAGCAACATATTCTTCAAAGTTTAGTTTGAAATCTGTGACAAAATCAATGTAGTAATTATGATTTCTTGTTTGTTCAAAACAGTTTCTCCAGTTTCTTAAGTAGTGTGGAAGAGTTATTTCTTCAACGTAATTGTTATCGATACACATTTCGCAGACAGCGTTTATGGTCCCATTATTCATCAGGCTGAAATTCAAACACATTACATATACCGTTAAATTGTTTCCAACGACCATTTTCAGTTTTCTGATGAACTTTGCTATGAAATCTTTAGAGCAGGCTATATTGTAAAGGTCGGTTAGTACAAATGACTTAAATCGATCTTTTGCTTACAAAGAGACCGTCAATGAGATCAAATCGAAACCTGCACTGGCATTTTTTTGCTAGGAGAATCTACATCCTATAGACCGGTAATCTACAAACAATTAGCTACCCATATTAACTGCAAGGTACGTAGATAGTGGCTGGACTTATGGTCGAAGTAGACAAAAAGCGTATTTCTTATGATGGTTCATTGAAAGTGAAGCCAAAGCAACAGAAGTCGCTTTGGTTTCACTTTCTTCCTGGAATGAAACACTGCTGACTTGTAGCGTCACCTCCCAAGCAACAGCATTCTTCACCAGAGACATATTTAGGGTCCGTACCCCCTGAAACTAACAATAAGATAATTTTGTAAAATCCATATAATTCTGACAATTTCAAAAAAAAAAAAAAAAAATCGAGTGTTCAGACCCCTTGGTTCAGTACTTCCTTGGCAAGGAGGGCTGTGGTGTGGGACGTGATGTTACAACTCGGTAATGTTTCATTTTAGGACGCAAGTGAAATAGAAGCGACTTATGTTGACTGGATAATAAAAAATACAATTTTGGTACATATCAACCAATTTTACAGACTTTATCTCGGTACCTTACAGTTAATATGGGCAGCTAAATTTTGTATATTACCTCTCAATAGGACGTAGACTTTCCTAGAAAAAAATCAGGATAGATTTCTACACGATCTCATTCCTTTTTAGTTGTGTTTATACGTACTATTTGTCACAAATATAAATGCATGTTTTCCGCGGGCTTGCATCCTGGCCCTTGCTCCTATGCAAAAATACACGTTACCGTTTATTCATCTCGTGTTTTAATAGAAACAAACTATTGTTTATAGGCAATAGTCTTCAACAAAATCATTCAACACTTACTCGCTTGTAATTGCAATTTATGCAGACGCAATATATCACAATTAGATGCAAGAAATTATTCTTTCGTTAAGAGACACGACTCCCTGTATAAAATAAATCCATTCTCATGAATATTATCTTGTTCACCAACCCTAATAAACAAGTTTCTGTAATATGTTGGTTATCCTGCTCAACTCTCAAGCGTGGTTTCGCGAGTTCAAACCCTGGCGGGTAATACAATGTATTTTTAAAAGAAAATTGGGTTTTTGATTTCAAACCCTGGCGAACACATTTTTTAAAATTTTTAATTCTCATTACTGTAGTTTTTAATTAACCAAATATAGGTTAATCATTTAGAATAAAATATACTGAACTAGAATAAAAAATGTTCACAGCAAGAAGAAAAATACTGCACTTTACACCTTTGGGAAAGACATTTGATTACTTCATGGGGTCCACAACGTTGTTTCTCAAGAGTAATGGTTTGGAAATTTTAGAGTATATATCTGAATACATTCTATTAATTCTTAATTTCTTTCTAATGCAATCATTACAAAAAAGAATTTACGCATGATTAAATAAGAAAATAAACTGTTAATCTTTTGGTTTCGAAATGTTAGTTTATTTTCTAATATTCAGTTTCCTGCATTATGTTTGTTGTCAACTGTTGAAAGCTGTGCTGTAGCGGGTCAATGGGTTAATCAAATCATTCGGAGCAAGTTTCAGACCGGCTTAATTGGGTCATTCGGCTCACGTTTTATATTTCATCACTTGTTCTATCCTTCCTACCCCGTCTGACACGGTAACTGGACTTCGGTCCGGTAACCGGGTGGGTAAATCAGAGTTTTTAATTATTTCCTTACGTTTGAGCAGTGGTTTTTGGGGAGTGACCGGGACCGAAGTTATTACCCCCCCCCCAGAAAAAAAATGAAGCTAAAAAAATTCGAGATCATTAAATTCACAGACCGGGTCATTTAGATCAAGTGTTTGGACTGCGTTAATTTAGGTGACTCAGTTTAAGCTCTTGTTGGAAGTAGGATATCCAGTGGAGTATTTGGAAGCAACGTATTACAGCAACTAGTGGATCATGAGTTCAAGCCTACTCGAAACTAATTTTTCATCTTCAATAGGGAGAAGATTAAAACTTAAAACCACGGGATCAAAGCGTCTACTGTATTTGGAAAACATTACAATCGAGACATCGAAATAATTTTCGAGACAAGATTTCACCTTTCACGTTTAACAATTTGGTTGATAAACTTTATTGAAGAAAAACACACATGGATTTAGTAAACAACAAAAAATATACTTCTGGAAGAATATGTAAGTTACTACCTAGAAATCGAAAGAGTTATGCTGACAGTGCTTCAAGGTGTGGGGGAATACGAGGGGCACACCATGACCTTATCTTTTTAATTTTACATTTGACATACCCCTACCTTTTTATTAATGGGAATTCATTGCCTATATTTTCAATAGATAATCGCCGCCACTAGGTGCAAACGAACCTAACCTTTCCTAGCCCACTTCTGCAACCGTTCCCTGACCTATTTTAATCAATTCTAGCACTGTATGCTTGCTCAGTTACTCTAACTTTGGGCTACTAAACTTCAGGTCTTAAGTTCAATTCCCATACTACAATTCTGAGACTTAATTCTTGATTAGAGTACAAAATAATACACTATTCATAAAACATAAATATTTAGGTTAATAACTTATAACAATTCTTTGAATTATAAGAATGAATGGGTTTTACTCTTCCTTTCTAAAAATGCAAGTAGAATTACTACATGCAAAGAGGTGAAAAAGAATTTGCAAGAACAAAATGAGTTATATCTTTCTCTTAATAAAGATATATCTTTCTTTTTAATGATGTTAGAAGAATAAACAAAAACAGGTACTTTTTTTTTAAGTATATAACATTGATTTTTGTAGACTTTCTGCGAATCTGCACCTTACTTAGAAAAAAAAGTAAACCGTGTTCTCTAGGGTTTGAACTCGCGAACCCAATTACTTTTAAAAAATGTATCTGCCAGGGTTTCAACTAGCGAACCCACGAGTGGGAGTCGAGCACGATAACCAACATACTATTTTTTAAACTATGTTTGCCCTAAGCGGGCTTTACTTGTTGAACTTGTTATACCTTTTAAACTTGTAAAAACTGTTAAGTCTAGGTTAAAATCACATACATAAATATCCATACCCAAGGCGGGATTCGAACCCATGATCACGATAGAGGCTTGCTCATTATGATGATGAACATAAGAATATTCTTCGGAAAAGATATATGGTATACAGGAACTATCTCGCAACAAAGCAACAATTTCTTGCTTCTAATCGTGATGTATTGCGTTCTGCATATATTGCATCAATAAGCGACTAACTGTTGAACCATAGTTTGCTTCGATTAAAAGACGAGGTGAATAAACGGTAATATGTATCAGTTTTTTCTCATAGCAACAAGGGGCAGGATGCAAGCACGCGGGGAACGTGCATTTATATTTGAGACAAATAGTACAGTCTTTGTGATATTTAGTTTTGTGGCAAATACCTGAAATGCACAAGAACGTAAGCCATTGCTACGTTTCTACGTGATCTTAGTCAGCCTTAGCCGTAATCAATTTTTTATGTTTCACAGACATTTGCACAAACAATACAAGAAAGTTGGAAGGTTTATTGTAAAACGTTCGCTGCATAACATATCCAACAGAAGAATTGTTACTTAACAGTATCAATCATCAAGAAGCAGAAGTATTCATTAGTATTTATGAGAAAAACAACAAAAACAAAATTAATTTAACTAGCTAATCACACGCTAATTCATAATGTTGATTAGTAACTGACGGTACTGCTGAGAAAACTTCATTATCGGGAAATATTATGTTCCAGAATCAGACCAAATAAACAAAAGTCATTGACAGTAAATAACATTATTTGTAGCGCATTAGAAACGAACAAAGCTTACATTTTTTCAAATATATCATGATAATTTGAACACATTTATAGATTAAATGAGGTAAATGTTAGTGAAAACAAGCGCTGAGCCTAAATAATTAATTTTCCTAATTTTGCTACAATATACTTTACCGCGCTACAAAATGAGTATGAATGCATTCTTGGTGTAGAGCTTTCTATAATTTGTTTCCATTACGAAGCAAAACTAAAGCCGTTTTTCAAAATTGTTAGAACAAGTTTCATACTGATTTTCCAACATGCATCGTTCGCCTTGACATTTTCGTAATAAAACTTCCTTTGATGATGAATAGCTTATCTTTGATCCCCATTTGTTGCACTCCGCATCAAGGTCTTACTCTGCAGTTAATATAACAGCAATAAATTGTAGGCAGTTACGGGAAAAAGGAAAGCAAAATGTGTCATGTAAGAATCCGCTCAAGTAATGAAATTTTAACGACTCTATCGATTGAGTTCTGTTGAAGATAGCGCTTCTTTTCGGAGGACGAGATACTTCAGCTCCTAGGTAAAATGAGCTTGTTATATTATTTATCAATTAATGCTACAATTTAAGTTCGATGTTAAACGTAAAGGGAGAGGGAATTTCGAAAATGATGAAAGATACAACTGGAATAGTATCAATTTCTGTGAGACGGTAGGGAGAATTATCTTCGGGGAAACATTGAAAATGGCACTAAGAACTCTCTTTAAAATGTTTCTTAAATAGTAAAAAATATTATGGTATGGAAATTGACTATATACATGTATCTAAGGTATTAACGTATGTTCTATTGTTCTTATTATTTTCATGAATCTTGATATCTCAACCAATGTGTAAGAACTAGAAGAATATATAGGGTGGTAGCCTAATGCACCAACAAAACTCAAGGGATGATAGCACACCAAAAGATAAGGGTAAACGTCAAGATAAGAATCACTGGAAGGGACGGGGCAGGCTAAGAACAATTACAAAAAATGTGTCCATGTAACCCACAACTCAGGCACTGTACATCGTCTTTAGTTAGATACATACTGTAATGTTTCTGTATCAAATTTCGGTGTTTTTTTCGCTCCGCGACGTCATAAAATTACGAAATAATATACATTATCATCAATATTATGGTGTTAGTGATCTCCAGCTCAAAAGGATTTGATTGTATAGTACTGTGACAACAATACTTCAATTCTATATTAATCACGTTGATTTAGACCGTGTGAAAAGCATTCAGTTCCGGTGTTCTTAGCTCCATGACGTCATCAAATTATCAAATTAATATACCGTAGTATTAATATCATGGTATTAGTGATTTAGGGATAATTTATTAATGAATGCACTACTGTGACAAGAACAAGTTCTGGTTCTTTTAATAGACGCCGCTCATCAGAATAACTGTGACTTCATACAGCAAATTTCTTAAATAATTACATTTCAGTATTTCGAATTCTTCTGGTATCATCGTGGCGGAAAAGAAGATTTTGGGAAGATATTAGGACAGCTAACTGACATTTCAATCAGGAAAGATATAACAAGTGACGTCAGACAATTTCCGATGTTAATTTTGAAAATAATATACAATGTATGTAATCTAATCCAATAACATGAAATAAACGATGGCTTGCTCAGAATTGCATTCGGAAGTATCTCCGAATAGTGTGTCATCATCGTTAAACTTCATCAAATTTTCGTTACATTTCATTGTGAGTGTATATAGTGGGGCTGAGTTCAATTTCGAGGTTAAAATGGTTGAATATTGCAAACGAAGTTGGCAGCAGCCGGATTGTCATAATCGTTAAAAATTATACAATTTTCGTAAAATTTCATATGTGAGGGTTGCAAGGGGCGCTGAATTTAATTATGAGGATAAAAATGGTTGAATTGTGAAATCCAAGATGGCTGAAGCCAAGGCTCTCATAATGGTTACAGTTCATCAGATTCTCCTGAAATTATATATGCTTAAATGATCCACGCATA
>JAGDQP010027192.1:12579-25228 GCA_022664845.1 Lepisma saccharinum
TCATCAGATTCTCCTGAAATTATATATGCTTAAATGATCCACGCATATAAGCATGTACCAAACACTCACAACGTAAGCAGATAGTGAAACGAGTGAAACAATGTAAACAAATGTGTGTAACATGAATGTCAACAACAAGCAGACGACGTCAAACTCAACTGCAGAACAGAAGATAGTGTTAGCGTCGCAAGAGGAGGGACGTGAAGGGCCACAACCCAAATCATCCCTATAAAAAGTCAAACATCAGTGAAACAGGCATCACTCGCTCTGGATCGAGTGGTCACTCCTCTCCCCCTAAACTGTTTTCAGTTGCCTGAACTAGAACACACTCCTTATACGCTGGTGTCTGACCAGGTATAATCCACTTATTCGTCTCTGGTGCCTGAACAGGACAAAACTCCTACCAACGCTAACCTAGACTCTCGTCCGCTCTCAATTTGCTTTAAATTGGAGCAAACTCCTGGCCCTCGCCAAGCCTGTTAGCGGGGCTTCCTTTTAAGTACTCATCCATTCATGGTGGTGCTGACCCTCACATTAAACCTCTCACCTGAGACGAGACTACGTCAGAAGGAGATCATAATAGTTATAACTAAACACTTGTATATAGAATCAGTACCGGACGGTCTTTTTAACAAAGTCTGGAAAATTGTACACAATTGTATTAAAACCTGGCTGTGGGCTATTCCCGTGTATTAAATCAGCTGTACCTATCCCATCCCGTGAGAGACATTTAAGTAGAAGCATTGCGACATGGTTCTTTCAAAGGGCACTGAGCTCAATTTCAATGCCAAAGTTGTTGAATACTGAAATCCAAGACTGTGGTAGACTGAAATGTCATAATTGTTAAAATTCATATGAATTTCGTGAAATTTCATATGTAGCTGTTTCAATGGGCATTCATTTCGAAGCTAAAATTGTTATTTTTTTTTATCTAAGAAGGCAGTTGCGTGAAATATCAATTTTTAAAATCATTTTGTGTGAAATTTATAATGTAAGAGTTGGAAGGGAACTCCGAAGTTAAAATGGTTGAAATTGAAATCCAACATGGCGGCAGCTCGAAATGTCATAAGTATGAAAGACCATCAGAATTTTATTAAATTTTATATGGCGGTTTCAAAGAACGCTGAATTCAATTCCGAGACCAAAATCAGAAATGCCGTAATGATTGAAAATCATCAGAATTCCGTTAAATTTCACATGTGAGTGTTCCAAAAGGCGCTTAGTTCAATTCCGAGGTCTGAAATTTGCACTTCTGCCATCTACAATTTCCAATTTCAAGCTTTAACCTTATGATTAAATTAATCACTCGTTGAACTCCCCGCCCCTCCCATATGAAACTATATAAGAATCTGATGTTTTTTTAATAATTGACATTTTCGGATACCACCATATGAAATTTTACACGCCTCTAGCGTGACCCACCCACTGGATGCCTTGATATAATACAATTAATAGTACGCATGTTTTCATTTTTATGAAAGATATGCAGATTAGCAAACAAAACCTCATAAACTAAGGTGAAGAATGTGGAATATACGGTTCGATCAAACATAAAATGCCAACTGATTAAAATTGTTCGTGTTTAAGGTTTAATTTCCCTCAATTCTTAAGTTCAAATTTACGTACATGAACAATATATACCGAAATTTTGGTGTATAGACATGCATAAAATTGATTATCTTTTAATGTACCATGTATACTGAGAGGTATACATGACGCATTATTTACGTCTTTGTCAAATTCTTCAGTGCTTCCCCTATTAAATTATGTAGAAATTGAAGTACAGTTACTCTAGCTAAATTACAAATAAAATGAGAAAATTCTGAGCTTTTATTATTTAAAATATATGTAAACTATCTAAATAAATAGTGAATATACTCGATTGTGTAAATAAGTACTGAATAACATGATTGTTGTTCTATTCCAAGGCATTTCTATTACTCGAAAGTCCCTGTACAACATGTACCAATGGTAATTTTTCAACTTCCTTTTCTATTAATTAAATCAAAGTCCCTATGAAACATCAGCCAATAGAGGTGTGCCATTTTCTTCCTCTTCCTGGACTTTTCTGTAAGGATAGCTATGTATTTTTGGACCGAAAATAGATGCTTTAAAGACTGTATTCCTGTGACTTAAAACAGATTGCTTTCAGACTCTATTGTGTACATAGATTTTGATACAAGCTGTTGTTGTTTTTACCGGTGGCAAGTGTATCATCGGAAGGTCCTTGTGCAAGGTGAACCTACAGTGATTATCTATTTCCTTTCCTTTTATTGATATTTCATGTGTGCAGTAGAAGGAGGTACATGAGTTGGTTAATTTGAAATTTTGTTTAACAAAAATCAATATATTAATTTATTAATATCATATTTATTTCTATTTGGTTGTAACAATAATAATCTTGAATAAAAATATATGCAACGTATTCTATTATGTAAGCTAATAATTTATTGTAATCTTCTAGTATACAGTCTGATTTTCTGAGCCCTAGTGAAGAATATAGACTATATGCCATGTTCTATTTTCAATACGAATGGGACATTAAAAAATAATTAAATTTGTACATGTCCAAAGATACTGTGCATTAATATGGCAGTATATATAGTTCATGTTCGTAAATATGAACTTAAGAATTGAGAGAAATTAAACAAACACGTACCGTTTATAATCAATTGGCATTTTAGGTTTTAAAGAACCATATATTCCACTTTCTTCATCTCAGTTTCTGATAGTTTTTCTGTTTTCTTCTTTTTTGCTAATGTAAATTTATCTCCGTCACGACTTGATACTTGGTTTTTAATAATCCACTAAAATGACCACTAAATTTCAAAACTAAACTTTGATTAGTGAAACTTCTTAATTGTCTTCTGAATGGTGACCCGATAATCTTACAGTATATACCGTAAATATGCTCGTGCTTCGATTTTATTTCGATGGAACCGAAACTCCTGTTATATTGAACAAAAACTATGCCCTGGTTCCAGATACTTTTGAAAACTCCGGACGCTGACTGAATCTTGTCCCGCCATGCTGATTGTATTCCTACTGTACAGCTCTAAAATGTCAAATTTCCATTATCCATCCGAATTTTGAATTTAAATTTAATTTTTAAGGTGTTTATCTTAAGGGTTTTAGACAACTTTGACTCAAGTCGGATGGATGATATTGGGATGATTGATGGGATGAAGAAAGTGGGAGGCAACAGGATAACCCCGAGAAAACATAGGCACACGATATTTGTCTACCACAAAACCTACATGGCACGAGCAGGAATCGAACCGACGACAGCAAGCGCCAAAGCTTAGCTCTTTAAATTAAACCGCCCCACAGTGTTAAGAATCTCCGAAAACGTAGTCAAAAAGCAAAGTAAATGACATGTGCCTAGAGATGCTAGAGTAATAAGGTTTTGTAGAGAAAGGGCCATGAATTATCACACATAAATGTTACTACGTATCTCGTATAGTGCGATGTGTACAAGTCGTATTGATAAGTGGGTTGGTTTTACTGCAGTTGAGCTTGTTCCATGAAAAGGTAGCGGCGGCTGTACCATTACAAATAGTGACTATAAGTGTTCGAAGAAGAGTGCTCTGCTGTAGTTTTTTGTGTAAGAGACGTAGGGGTCTGTGCTTTGATTTTACGTCAAGAGTAGTAACATTTGAATGAGAGCATGATAAGTTTCAAATGTAATCTGAAACGCTTGTACGTAGGTAATCAAATCTGGATGGAAATTTAGAAACCATAAGCATTTTACAACTGATTCACAAACGTTATATAATTCTTCGAGCACGTTCATGTGATGGAAAAATACACGAAGATGCATTTAAAAGATACGCTTCAGAAGTAGCAGGATTATATGTCAGAAAATATGGATCGCTTTACATGCTTGTAAGGACCAACAAAATTTTGATCTACAAACATTTAATCATATTATCCACAGATCTTCCTATTGACCAACTTTCTGAGGAGACTCAAGAGGTAAAGGATTCATTCATCCGAAAGTATAGATAACATTTAGCTAGAACACAAACTAATCATAATATTTTCCATGTGTTATTCTTATCTTCAGATCCTCTGATAACGTAAATTTCAAAGAGAAAGAGACGCCCGAGAACATACTTCTGTTTACCTACAGAACTTCTTGGATTCTCAAAATTTCAAAATAAGCGCGGATAAGAAAAGTATTAGAAAATAGAGCTTTTAGTGCAGAAGAAGTAGAAGTGAGTGTTTTAGACTTTCAGAGCTGTAACTAACAATAGTATTGTGTTTGTTATTTCATATCAAACAACACGTTTAACATTCAGGTATTGTTCCACTATCAACTTCTTTGCCACATAGCACAAACAGAATGGTTCATTATAAATATCATCGTGAGAACGATGATGATGAAGAAAAAAGTGACAATCGTTTTCAAATTCTAACCATTTGGTATTACAGTGTTATCATTATCTTTTTCGTATTGCTTAATCTAGTGAACTGCATTTACTATTCACATACCATGTCTTCTATTTTCTTTCATTTACTATTATTACACTTCAGGCTGATGCTTACAACAAATATTATTTCACAAGTATTTCGTTGTGGTAATTATTTGAAGCAGAAACTGCAATTTTCACCCAGAACCTTCCTAGTACGCGTATGACTCAAACTAGGTCTACAGATACTTGACTTTGTATTCCAATTCACATATTTAAAATATTAAGAAAAATTTCAAAAAGTCACATTTTTTACCACGTTTTCGGGAATTCCTAACACTGTGACTCTCTCAATTCCAAGTGTCGGAATGTCGGTATTCCGAAATTTCGGAAAGTCGGCATTTCGGAATTCCTGAATGTTATTTATTTCAAATTCCGGGACGGACTTCGATCTTCCGAACATCCCTACCCCAGTCCATAATATATAATGTTAGAAACAATGGATTTGGGTCGTTCTTGCATCAGCTGAAAGCGAATTTTTCGAACATTTTTTTTCATTAATAGTAAATTTGGTTCAAAAACCGAGTTATCTGGTTCTTGCGCCGGCATCCTCAACTATGCTAAAATGATTTTTAATTACTGAATTGCGATGTATTTATTGTAATTCCATGTTCTCTAATTTCGTCTGAAGTTTGTTAGGAAAATATCTTTGTTCATCTGAAATTCTTCATTAAGACTTTAGAGGAGCATCCTGAACGGAACCTAACCATATTCAGAAAACTAAACGTTTTCATCCGCAGATGTACTTTATTATCATCAATTAATAATCTAGTGATTGCGGTAGAACGCTATGCATTTCCATTCATTCGAGTTATTTTTTTCCTCTCTGGTAGGGTTGCAATTCTCCACTAGACCGTTTTATAAACTCAAGTACTTAAATATCGAGAAAATAGTAAGTAAATAGTAAGCAAACTAGTTACATTACATCTACAAAGATTAGCAATTGCGACAACGTTGAAAGAACAACACGTAACAGAAAGCTTCTTGATTCTATTTCAGACTTATTTCAATCTAATCTTTAAGAGAAGTAACTTTGTTTCTTTATGCATTATGTATAATTTACATTCTCTCGGAATCTTGCATATCAAGGGAGAATTCCAAATTCTAACCACTGACTAGTTACTCCACAAACCACTCTCTGCATACACGTTCATTGCATATGGATATTACATCAAGCACCAGAATAGGAATACATCCAGTTTCAATGATATACCGTATATTTTATTCCACGTACCTCCAGTGGGACTGTATTACATGAACAGAGTTCTTAGAGCAGAAATATTGAATAAACATATTTTCAGCTTGCTTTGCGGCTTCATCTCAGGAGCCAGTAAGATACTAACGAACACGGAATGGATTTTTTTTATGGATACGCATTTGTTCCTTGGAATATATTGCATGCACTTACTAAGTGAATGTTTGGAGGTTGTTAGATGTAATAAATAGTTTCGAAATGACAAAATGTAAAGAGAGGTCTTTAAAACATTAAAACATTATTTACAGGGTTGTATAGTTTGAAAACCACTGCTTCATGTCTTGTAAACTGAAGAGCTTCAGAGCAATATTTTTAATCAACAAGTTTGAAGATTTACTGCTAGCCTGGAAATTAATCTCACAAGGAATGCCCAACGCCAATTTCTTACAAATTCACAGGATGAATTGAACACGGTACACGACGAAACACGTATTTTTTCGTGTGTGAGATAAAACAATTGTAAGGGGTTAATGAACCCCCACAAAAGTTAAAAAAAAATACTGACTCAAAAGCAGGTGTGGACAACGCCGATTTCCTTCAAATTCACACAAAGAATAAGACGCATAAACCATGAAACACGCATTTTCCCGTTATTGCGATAAAACAGTTTTAGGATGGGGAAGACATTCCTTAAGATGAACCGACAATGTCTAAGCTTAGTATAATGGTCTATAGGAAAGTACTGTTCTTTACGTTCCTGAATTGATGTTCATAAATAAGGTACGGTTTAGGGTACATTGACACAAGAGATTATTCAACAATCGCAAGTATACAAACTTGTGTTAATAAAAGATAATGCATAAATAGTGGCGCTTGTCAACGGAAGACACGGGTAAAGTAATACAACGCGAAAAAGATAACAAAGTATCAAGATCATGATCATGTTCACAAAGTACTTATAATTAAGATAAAAATATGTGTCTATATTATACCCACTACCCACCTTAAAAGGCGAACAGTGTTTATTTTAACACTTTACACAATATTAGGTTTATAATTTAGGTCGGTTAGATGAGATTTGTCACAACCGAAAACAATTAATCACAAGTATATCCGACTACGAATTTTGAATTTGCATTTTATTTATGGACTTTATGCATCTAAAGCTCAGGCCGGGATAGGGGAGGGGAACGGATTTTGGAAGATGCCGGCCATCCCAGTGTTTGCCTGGTATGACTGAGGAAAACCCTGAAAAAGCATCAGTCAGGATGGTCGGCCGCTGGGGTAGAATCTACGACCTCCCGAATGCTACGCCAACGCTCTATTATTGAACTACGGCAGCTCGGTATATATTCGACTAGGAACGACAACACTTCTCAACAATTCTAAAATCATGACTTTCAACTTCGAAGCGACCAGTAGTGAACTCCGTAGCGGAGAAATGCAATTTAAGGCTCACATTCACTCTATTGATTGATAATCTAACTAACAAATACGAGAAGCAGCAGTAATGACCATGTACACAACGCCTGGGTTATGAAAACAACAGTTAAGCGTTGCGTCCTATCATGTATTTCAGTTAAAATCAGAAGGTAAACCCTGCTTCCCACCATGCCGCAAGGAGTTACGCACTGTAATTCAGCTTCGGCACTTGAAACTCTTACTACACAAATGAAAAAATATGATTGTTTCATAGTTTATCGTGACATATTCATTCTGTGAATTTGAAAGCAAGGCGATGGGCACATATGCACGTTTTTTTTTTTAACATTTTAAGACCATTTTCTATTAAAACTGTTTTACCGTACAAATGAAAAATATGTGTTCCAACGTTCACATGTTCTGTTCATCCTGTGAGCTTGAAGGAAATCGACGTTGGACAATAAACCAACCTTACTTGTCAGTTTATCCTGAATTCTATAGTATAATATGAATTTGGAGGGATCTTTGTATATGTTTTTCATGTTGCTTTTGACACAAAGAAAACATTATATTATTAACGCACTGAGCTCATAATACTACCCAGTGGATATGACATGTCAAATTATTCAACATTTTATTTGTCTATATTCCCTGAACATTAATGCAGTTATCCACACATACTTAGTATCGAAAATAGGTATTGTAGCTAGATGTAGGAAAATTACGTAATTGAAATTGTTCTAAATACTCTGGTATTCGGGAAAGGATCTTCGAGACAAATTTCCCGAAGGTATTTCATGTAAACACCATGGTTCTAACATAAAATGAAAACAAAATACTAATTTTAGTAAAACATATGTTATTCTCGATTTTCCAGCTACAGTCAACCTATCTCCAAGTAAGATATCTAGCGCTCTTGATCGATAAAACACTCTGTTGACTCTTTAAGGACGTTCTAATATGCAAAGAAGGAGATAGGCAAAGACAATTACGATCTTGTAAGTGAGGTTGACGATCACAATAAATCTTGTTGGTAGTGACATGGTTGCTACGTAGTCTGGAAATTCTCTTACCACTATTATATACGAATAGTCACAGTGTATTTTCCCCTTCTCGGTCTAAATGACTCAACTGTTTGGCGCCTACGACTTGATCATATTTAAAATTATCCAATGCGTGTTCAATGGGATTATTTGCTTATAACTGATGTCTTACTACTGTCACTTTTGATATGCCCTAGTATCTGGATCTGCTTATTATCTATCTGTAGAGGGTGATGTGCTAAATACTTTAAAACACAAGATGTCCAATGGAGGGCAAGAAAGCATTTGAAATTTAAATAACAAGCACATTTATAACTTCGATGCTCTGCTATTCTATGCCAGCAATACAAGTGTATTTCTTGTACTGCAGAGCTGTAGGACGTCGATGAACATGAAGGTAAACCCTTTCGAAAGTTACTTTATTTAGTGGCAGTTTGTGGTTTTAATCACTTTCCATCGTCTTTTGATGCAGCGATATGGCATCCCTCAATGACTGTATGATCGCGCTATACTTCAAGGACTGTAAAGAACTGAACAGACAAATCTTAATTTACTCTGCCTAATATGATGCCTTTGTAGTATATTTGATACGACGTTTCATTTCTACTAAATTCTAAAACGTGGATAATAAATATCTGCAGAAGGATTCCTAAAGACTTTTTATAATGACATTGCGTCTAGTCTTACCCGGAAATTATGAGACCTATAAAAGAAAAAAAAACACTATAAGTATAAAATGTGTACTATTGTGAATATCCAAAGGAAACTTATTGAAAATATGAAATTGTAAGACGAAATGAAGGATGAATATTTAACTAATTAACTCTATGGCTTACGTAACTCGCAAAATCATCGTCGCAGTAACAAACGTTCGCAATTGGATTCCATCCTGGGCAATATCAAGTCAGTTTTCATCACGAACACCCACTTCTCGAAGATCTCTTCTAATATTGTCCTCCCAACGACGCCTCGGTCTTCCCAATGACCTCCTTCCACCCGGCCTTCCAGCCAGATAGAATATAATCTTCGTTTTTTTTTCCATCCGAGCTACATAGCCTGCCCAACTTAGTCGTCGCGATTTCATTATTTTTACATCATCTGGTGAATCGTACAGTCCGTTGAGTTCTTCATTATGCAGTCTCCTCCACTCTCCAGTCATCTCGTCCCGTTTCGACCTGTATATCTTTTCTCAAAATCTTATTTTCAAACATACATAACTTATGTTAATCTGCTAGGGTTGTACTCCAACTTTACCAACTGTAAAGTATTACCGGCAGAATAACCGGTCTGTATATTTTCAATTTCAATTTCTTTGATATTAATCGCGATGTTAGAAGTTTTTGGACTGAATAGAAAAATGCCTTGCCCGATACTAAGCGACTTTTTATTTCTTCCGTTGCCTCATTTTTCCTTGTTACGTATGCTCCCTAGTATTTAAAATTGTTTACTTTCTCTATGACCTCACCCCTAATTCTTAGGTTTTTATTTCCTTCATTTCCTGTGTTTCGGCTTATCGTGTATTTTGTTTTATCTATATTTACCTGTAGACCCATCTCATAGTACGTTTCTACTAGGACATCAGTGTTACTTTGTAGTGCATCTATATCGTCCCCTGTTAAATCTACATCATCCGCGTATACGAACAGTTGATTCAAACCATTCAATGATAGTCCATTTTGCCCCGTTTAATTTTTAAAATCGCATATTCTAACGCAAAGTTAAACAGTGATGGTGACAATACATCGCCTTGTTTCAAACCGTTGCGAATTTTGAAACTACCTGACATATTATTTATTGTCTATCTGTACTCTGCTTATGGGGTCACTGAGACTCATCTTCACAAGTTGAACTGAATCATTTTTTTCGGAATTCCAAATCGTATCAGATGCTGTATAATGTTTTATAAAACTGGAATATCGTCGCTGAATTTGCAATCCGTGTAATGTGCTTAAAATTCCAAAACTGCGTTGTTGGTGTCATTCGAAAGAGAAACACACTTATATTCTTTTTCAATCACAGCTTTGTGCAAATTATTTCATCCAACGGTTTTAAATTGAAAAAAATAATATCTGCTATATCTTGTTTTCGTACTTCCTTTTATGTAATAGTTAAGACTTTCAACCATATTTCCTGGTAAAATTTGACTGTCTGTACTTGCTAATAGATATTCCGTTCACTTGCGGCAATTAGCATTCATTAATATCGAAATAAGTAAAAATAACGGGTAACTTTAGAAACACGTTTTCTTGCTCTCCTGAAAACTTTGTTAAAATGCACATAGCGGGTATTGTAAATTCGGCGACGATATGTACTTAATAACGATAACAAGGAAATAATTAAATTCCTTTATTTTGTAACGTATATTAAATATCGTGAAATCCTAAGAATGAAACAGAGCAAAGATTTGTTCAGCAACGATTCTCCACATTCACTTAAATTCTGATATGCATTATAATCATGTGAGAGAAAGGTTGTATACGAATATGATAACCTCACATATTTTACGGTTAAGCGAAAAAGAAATTAAATTTGAAACAGGTAAGCTTCTTTTCCAATATTTGCATACTTTCTTCAGCTTTCTTTTGTTTCTGGTATTTCTTGAAAGTTGATTCCCAATAGACTGCAAAAGTGTTTCAACGATTTAGTCGGGGTTTAGAATGTCGAAGCAGAGTTCCTTTTACTCGTTTCTTTCTTCTCCGTTTTTTTACTAGCTTCCTTTTTCGTTTCGCTTTCATCTTCCTCATCCTCTCCGATTCGAATCTCTGTGGAACATGGGAGCAGTTACATCGGACAGTTAGCAGTCCCTCCAGATGCAATCGATCTTCTTACTTTCTCACGATTTCAGTTCTTCCCTCTTTTTCCTGTCCAAGCGCTTCAAAGGAATGGCACCAGAAAACAACAGGTTTCTTACTGCATCGTTTCTTCGTTCGTCAGGGTTGCCAATAGTTCACAAAATACTGGTCCTTAATGAAGATTAATAATGAACTTGACGACACAAGCTGGTTTGACTCAATGAATGTTCCATAACTGGAACGCTTCGGATTTAATGCTGACAAACTTAATTTATTTCTATCATCCTCACTAGACAAGAGGATAACTGATTTAAACTAGAAACGCCATCCTCTACATTTTTCTATAAACGAAAGAGGCACATACCAAGTTCAAATTGAAAAGGACGAAGCGTTAATTTGTTGTAGACTTCAATGAATACTATTTTAAAACATGTTAATAAGACTTAGCGATTTTTAGTGTTTAGATGCATAACATAAATATGTCCATACTTTAAACAACTTGGACCATTTTTTTACCATGAATTGGATTCGTATTTCCTCTTACTTACAACTGACATATGTCCTTTACAAGGAGAACATTTATTATACTTTAAAATACATTCTTTATATTTTAAAAAAAGATTTCCATGTATGTAACAGCTAACATTTAGTATTCATTTTTACGCACTACATAATATGCTGAAAAGATTCTAAATGAAAACCTCCATAAAGGCTGAATGGGTCTCAGCGTTCAACACCAGCAGTTTGCAAATAATTAGAATAGAGTCAGAGAAATAGTATGTATGGGCAGAGGTTTGTCCTGGTAGTAATAGTTCACTGATAGAGGACTCGCTCGCTAACTGAAAGCATCTAATCCTTGATTTCTTTAATCAGTGCTTTGCAATGATCAATGAAGATATCTATTTTTTAACTGATACTGGAGCAGATATCCAATTTTATCTCCTTTCATGCGCCTACTATTTGGTCTCTACTAGTCAAACGGTAACATTGTTAATACGTGTTCAAGATTACTTTCTTCCATAGGCACATGACTTTCTTCCATAGCTTTGTCATGTGTTTGAAGATCCCGTGAATGCTTTACTGGCATTCCTCGGTAAGTATTTTATTTGCTAGAATAAACGTTTATTAAAAGCATGTTTGTAGTCCTCTACTAATTATCATCGTATTGACGTACCATCATTTCCCATGCGTTGTTCCTCGTGGTTTGGCTGCACATTTCCACTTTTACAACAATCATAATTGAAATAAATTATTAAAATATACTTTTCAGTTATTTATCTTTTATGGATGACGTGGATCAGGATGACACAGATCGAAATATTATACACCGTGTCTAAGTGTTCGTTGATAGTTTTACCTGTTTATCCGCGGAAATTTACTGCACAATGCTCATCTTCCTTTTTACCTTTATAACCTGGATGGACGTCAGCAAAATATACACCACTATCATCTTAGGAAAGTTCAAGTTTATCCCGCTCAATACCATGCGAAAATAAATATTACCTTCGTTATCCAGAAAATAGCAATTTTTATCGTGCACCAAATACTAATATTTTTACATTAAGTTTTACAATTACAGTATTTCCACAATGTACAAGCAAGTCATATACTAACACCAAGCAACGAATAAATATTAAATTGAAATATAACCACAAATTATAAAGAAGCACACTGAATAGGTTTGTATACAATGAATTAAAATATTAGCTGTTTAACAATAGAACA